>CAJNJA010018508.1:300-10560 GCA_905231915.1 Symbiodinium necroappetens | reverse complement strand
GAGGGAGGGAGGGAGAGAAAGAGAGAGAGAGAGAGAGACAGACAGACACTCATGGTAAGCCATAGTATACTCTTGGCCGAATCCCTCCCCTAGTGGTTGTTTCACTCACTTTGAATAAACAGACACGTGCAGGCTAGCTAGGTCAGATTCTCGGCGAAGTTTCGCATGCTGTCTTGTCGAGGTTCTGTCTGTACATGGTTGCATCACAGTTCCAACCTGTTGTTGACATTTTTGGTGGTGTTACTTTCACTGTTTGTTTCGACAGGTTTTGAGGTCGTGAGTCCCTGGCCAAAGAAACATGCACATCGAAGACAAGTTGCGTTGAGAGCACGGACTACATGGTTGAATCCATGTTTGGGCGAGGATGAAAACTGCAAGGGTATGGACAGCTGCTGCGGCAGCGATGCCGCTGTTAACTTCCAATTGATACTCCTGAGTCTCGAAGTGTTGCAGCTGGTTGGCCTTCTCGCCATATGGTGTTGAGCGCCATAGGACCATTGGGCTTCCTAGGACAGGTGGCGGCTGAGAAGTGACGGCATGGTGCGTGTGGGTCATGTTTTGTTGCCTTGGCCTGTGGATCATGTCGGTGCGGGGCATCCATTGTCAGTCACATCTTCCTACTGATACTCCTGTTCTTACGGCCTCTGTGCAACAAGAAGCGATTGATTGCGTAACTGGGCTAACTGCGCTCAAATAGCAGAACCTCACGTGACCAGCGTCGTGAGTCAGGTTGTCGGTGCGCTGCGCTGTCGCAAGAACCGTGAAAGTTGAGCTGTGAGCAAGGGGTGGGCGGTTGAATCCATGTGTGGACGAGGATGAAAATTGCAAGGGTATGGACAGCTGCTGCGGCAGCGATGACGCTGTTAACTTCCAATTGATACTCCTGAGTCTCGAAGTGTTGCAGCTGATTGGCCTTCTCGCCATATGGTGTTGCGTTGGGCTTCCTAGGACAGGTGCCGGCTGAGAAGTGGCGGCATGGTGCGTGTGGGTCATGTTTTGTTGCCTTGGCTGGTGGATCATGTCGGTGCGGGGCATCCATTGTCAGTCACATCTTCCTACTGATACTCCTGTTCTTACGGCCTCTGTGCAACAAGAAGCGATTGATTGCGTAACTGGGCTAACTGAGCTCAAATAGCAGAACCTCACGTGACCAGCGTCGTGAGTCAGGTTGTCGGTGCGCTGCGCTGTCGCAAGAACCGTGAGAGTTAAGTTGTGAGCATGTGTGGACGAGGATGAAAATTGGTGGGTATGGACAGCTGCTGCGGCAGCGATGACGCTGTTAACTTCCAATTGATACTCCTGAGTCTCGAAGTGTTGCAGCTGATTGGCCTTCTCGCCATATGGTGTTGCGTTGGGCTTCCTAGGACAGGTGGCGGCTGAGAAGTGACGGCATGGTGCGTGTGGGTCATGTTTTGTTGCCTTGGCTGGTGCATCATGTCGGTGCAGGGCATCCATCGTGATGCACATCTTCCTACTGATACTCCTGTTCTTACGGCCTCTGTGCAACAAGAAGCGATTGATTGCGTAACTGGGCTAACTGAGCTCAAATAGCAGAACCTCATGTGACCAGCGTCGTGAGTCAGGTTGTCGGTGCGCTGCGCTGTCGCAAGAAACGTGAAAGTTGAGTTGTGAGCAAGGGGTGGGCGGTTGAATCCATGTGTGGACGAGGATGAAAATTGCAAGGGTATGGACAGCTGCTGCGGCAGCGATGACGCTATTAACTTCCAATTGATACTCCTGAGTCTCGAAGTGTTGACGCTGATCATTCTTCTCGCGTTGTGGTGTTGAGCCCTGCAGTGTTGATGCAGAAAACCCACAGTTTTTTCTAGACAGCTAGGTTTTCTGGTTTTTCAAGACAAACCTAACTAAGGTTGTTGGTCGCATGTTGCATGCCTCATAGGCTCTGTTTCGCCCAACTGAGACCGGAGCGTTGAAGCGAAGGAACCTAAAGCTCCAGAGCCCGCAACTCACAAGACAGAACCCTGCATATTGAATACTCAATAAGACCATTCCTTACGGTCTTGCGGCTTGTCTCTGACTCTTTGTACTATACACAAGTACCGCAAAACCCTCGTCCATTTTTCAAGGCTTCTCTGTTGAAAGTCTGGCCAGCGTAACCATAATCCTCCGATCTCTCTGCCGCCAGAAGCCACTTGAAGAGCCGGAGGGGTATGCTGCCACTGACCCGCGCGAGGCACCGGCGTGCAAAAGCCGCAAGGGGTTACTGCTTGAAATGCATTATGCGGAAGAAGACCACTCAGAATAGTACGTAAAAGCAACGGGAAAGAGCATCCATAACACTTGAGAGTGTTCCTCTTGAAATTATAGAGAGGGGCAAAGCACGAACAGCGAGAACAGGCCAACTTGGCATATTTCTCGCTTGTGGTAGTAGCAAGATTGCAAAGCACGCCAGGCAGCATCAACCTCATTAGCAGATAGCAGATGAAGACAAACTTGTCCCCACAAGAGTCGCAATGCAGACTAGAAGCATAACTCCGCGTCGCTGTTATCGCCGTCGTCGTCGTCGTCGTGGTCGCTGTCGTCATGGCATGAGCAACCGCAAAGACTGGAGTATGCCCTAAATCCTAAACCCTTAACCCCCAACTGCAATGACATGAATGACAAAGCCCCCTTTCGAACAAAGAATGTCGCCAGCCTCTTCAAAGAGTTCTGGGCCTGAGTATCCAGTGCCTGGACCTACAAAGCCTATTTTTTAGAACATGACACCTGAACCCTACCCAAACCCTAAACCCTAAACCCTAAACTCTAAACTCTAAACCCTAAACCCTAACTCTAAAGCTTAAGCCCGAAAGCCTAAAGCCTCCGCCCAGCCTTAACCCGACAGCCTGAGGCCTGAGCGCGACAGGTAGGCCCTGTAGGGTCCAAGTACACCTTTGGGGTTTAGGGTTCAGGGTTTAGGGTTCAGGGTTCTTATTGGGTTCTCCTAGGATTGTTAGAGGGTGTGTTCTTATCCTGGTCCAAATCGGTTTCTTTGTTGGATTCTTGCAGTGTTACTTGGGGGGTTGCAAGCCTAAGCATTAGGGAGACCCCTTCAAGGGGACCCTTCTTAACCCTACTTATGACTCTCTTGACCTTATTGAGGGTCTATATCCCCAAGCGTCTCCCCTAATCCTACCTCTTACACGAAACATGTCATTGCAGGCCGCGGTGCCGTCGGCACCAAGTGGCTCAGGCTTCCCCAGCGGGGAAGGCGGAGCTTGGGGGGTCTGGGTATGTTATACTACAATGATAAAGAACCCCCAGAATCCTATTCTAATCATTAAGGCCCCTACACTAGGGTTAAGGTTTAGAGTTTTAGTGCAGGGCTTCGGGCTTAAAGTGCCTCTGTTTCCTGGGGGACCTGAAGCTTCTATGACGACTTGTCCACGCCTTCGCTTCGACGACGGTTTAGGGTTTAGGGTTTAGGGTATGTCTGGAACAAAGGGTCTTGGTGAGACTTTACCGCAGCGGTTATTCAGGCCGTGTCATATAGATCATGCATGCTATTCCGTAGGATTCGTATTCTGATCATGTCATGTTTCATAATATACACCACAAACCCTACTCTAGCTATCAAGGCCTCTTACTCCCCGAGGGTCCATGTGCCCAGATAGTGTATACTGTGGCCCCAAACTACCTAAATGAGGACCTTTCTACGGTCAAAGTATATACTATTTGGCTACATGGACCCGCAGTGGCCTAGCCCTCCTGGTAAACGTACTCGAGCCCATCATAGTCGGAGTGTGGCCAGGGGCTTTGGGCTTTGGGTTCGGGGTCCTGGCTAGGGGTCGCAATATAGGGCTTTCTAGGGTTTTTATTTGGGTTTAGGCAGAGCAGCATGACCACTCATTATAGTCGCTCTATGTCTATACTGCAACATTCCCTAAGATGCCTGTTCTAGCTGTTCTGGCCCCTGTATTTCTTGGTTGGCCGAGCTTGTCGGGTAGACATAGTCACGCCTCTATCCATCCAGCAGCTGACCTGGGCAGTCGATTTGGCAACCTTCACCCTGGTGGGGCAGTACAGTATAATCCGATATGAAATACTACACGCTATAATGTACCATAGTCTACCAGAGTACACTTTAATCTACAATTATACTATAATCCCGAAGCGTGAACCTTAAGCCTTTCATTTTGCCTAAAGCCAAGATCCCCATTTGAACCCAGTATCCAAGACCCACCTGGACACCACAGAACCTACCTAGGGGTTTGGGTTTTGGGTTTAGGGTTCAGAAGCTGGTCATGTACTTCAAAGCCTCTCTCAGCTTCTTGCAGGAGGTGTCAGCAGCACCCCGACCTTCGCGGCAAAGCTCAGGCAAAGCTCGATGTGTTTTGGCATTGGGGATTGAGGGCGTGGGCTTCTGGGTTTCGGGTTTCGGAAGTGAGGTTGAAAATTCCTGGACCGCTGGCAGGAACCCATACATAACACGCATTACAAACCCTATAACACCTACAACACCCATTATAAACCCTATAAAACCCAAGCACCGGAACCTTGATATGGCATCCCGGAAAAACCCCGCGAAACCACCCCTAAAGGAACCCGGGGCCCTAGACCTAAAGCCCCTAAGATTCCTGGAAACTCAAAACCACCCTTAAAGGAAGAGGGCGGGCGCCAAATGTTTACAGTGCTTTCGGGAGTTCTGTAGGAAATTCGCTGTGCACCAGCTCGAAATCGCGTTGTATCGAATGGTTTTCCACGGAACATCGCCAAAGCTTGTGCATATACAAAAACGGAGCCCGCAGTGCTCTTTTCTCCCTAAACCCTAAACCCTAAACCCTAAACCCTAAACCTTGGGCATATAAACAAAAAAAATTCTGTAAAGGATCCCCCGGAAATTTCCGAAGGCCGACTCCCAAATCGCGACCGAAGCCGCAGCAGGCGGCCGCGCGGAGGAGTTGGGGTGGAGGGTTTAGGGATGTTTAGCAGTTTAGGGTTTAGGGTTTAGGTTTTAGGGGTTTAGCAGTTTAGGGTTTAGGGTTCAGGGTTCAGGGGTTTAGCAGTTTAGGGTTTAGGGTTTAGGGGTTTAGCAGTTTAAGGTTTGGGGGCTGGAGGTTGAAGTAGTCAGCAGTTGAGGCAAATGTAGACGCCTGAGTAAGTTGTGATGCTCGCGTAGGGTTCCTTACTATGAATGATGCGTTATGTGCACCAAAGCCCCGTTTCTTGGGTGCGGGTTGTCGTTCAGGGTTTCGGACGTCAGCAGCATTCAGGATCTCTGAACGCCTGAAGGCTTTTCAGTCAAATTGCCACATGTTCTGGCTTTGCTTCAGGACCCTGGGACGTCTCTTACGCATAAATAGACCCTACAATCTAAGAACAAGCTTTGGAACATCTGGGTATCGGGTGCAAGCATGTTGAGTTGGCCCTTGCAGGCAGCGTGCTTGCTGTCCAGACTCAGCGCGCAAGCGACCCCATAACATTCACCCTACAGTTTTACTATGTTTTGGAAACTAGATTGCCGACTATATACACTGTACTCTGTACCACACTATATATATATATATTGCTTTTTGTATGCTTACGATCTACATATTCTCTGTGCTATATAGTGTACACAATATATATATATAGATAGATAGATAGATAGATAGATAGACAGATAGACAGATCGATATACAGTGTATACAACATGCCATTTACTGTGCAGTATGTACTATATGCTGTGCACTATGTACTCTATGTCATATTGTACATGCCATGCTAGCAGCCGCAGAGAATATTCGATTTACTAACGGCTTCATACTACAAGTCACAGACTATCTAGCGCTTCGTACTATCTGCCATGCCATATACTATAGACTCCATGCTGTGTACACTGTACGTTATATGATATATACTACAGACTATGACATACATACTGCGCATTATATTCCATTTCCCACACACTCTATTTACTGTGAGCTCTTTTGCTAGTATTTTTTTACCATCTACGATCTACTACATGCCATACGCTATACACTAGCGACTATCTCGCTGACACTGTCCACCATATACGATGCAGGTTACACTACACACTGTGGATCAGTAAACGCTATACCATAGACCACCATGCAATACACAGTATACACTCACTCTGGACACCACATGGTTTGTATACTGCTAACTGTCTTTCGTCAGAGATATACGATGTTCTACATAAAATCTGCTATGTGTGATGATACCAACTTATACAACACTATACTAGACTAGACTATACTATACTACACTACACTGTACTACACTCTACTTCACTATATTATACCATGTGCTGTATACTGTTGGTTATTTTTGCTATACATACATATGTTAGATTCTCGCACCATCTACATTAGTATAGCATAAGATGGCAAGACATCACAACACTGCACAATATAACAATGTCTCACAACACATCATATAACATAATACAGTACAGCATCGCGTACCATAAAATAACATCAGAATTACAGTATAGCATCGTGTACCACAACCTAATATGACAGCTCTAGACCCTAAACCCTAAACCCCTAAACCCCTAAACACTAAAACACTAAAGCTGGTAAAACCCTAAACCCTAAATCCTAGACCCTAAACCCGAAACCAGATTTTGCCACCATATCGGAGGAGGCCTTCGTCGGCTCCGCTGCCCTCCTCGGCTCCCTCGAAGGCGAGGAGGCTGGAGGAGGCAGGACATAGGGCCGTTTAGGGGAGGGTTTAGGGTTTAGGGGGGCGTCATGGTAAGGGGATTAGGGGTTTCGTGTTTATGATTATTAAAGGTTAAGAGTTTAGGTGTGGAGGGTTTAGGGGTTCAGGGATTAATTCGGGTTCAGGGGTTTAGGGTTTCGGGGTTGGGTTGTGGGAACCCGACATCCGAAACACGAAGTTCGTCAAGCCTAGCTCAGAGTGGGCCCCAGGCTGCAGATTTCCATGCGCATGTATGATGTGCGTGAATCAGCATATCTGCAGCACCATGACAACTCTTGGGAATATGTCTTTGGACTGGGTCCCATCATTATCCCTGCTGCCCTTACCCCAGACCGTAAACCCTAAGCCTTAAGCCCTAAAACCAAAAACCTGAACCCTTAAAGCCTTAAGCCCTCAACCCTAAACCCTGAAACCCTGCGCTGCTGTACCCAGCAGTGCATGCCTGAACCTATCAAGACCTACGTACCATTTAGTAGGGGTCCTTTTACGTTCCATGTTCGGGCTTATAGTAAGAACCTACAAAAAACGTAGGTTCTGGTAGTTTAAGGTGCTCCTCGACCCTAAATCCTAAACCCTAGATCCTAAACCCTATAAACCCTAAACTCTAAACCCTAAACTCTATACCCTAAACTAAAGGCTCTAAACCCTAAACCCTAAGCTAAAAAACTCTAAACCCTAAACTAGAAACCCTCAACCCTAAACCAAAAACCTCTAAACTCGAAGCCCTAAAATCGAAACCCTGAACCCTGAAGGTCCTAGTCCGGAAAACATAAAGCCCTGAGCAGGCCTTGAAACCCCGCAGCCCCAAACCCTAACCCCTCATAGAACTTAGGGTTGAGGGTTTAGGGTTTGGGGTTTAGAGTTTAGGGTTTCGAGAGTTAGGGTTACGCCCTTCGGGTTTTGTTTTGGGGTTTTGGGCGTCGGGTTTGTGGGTTCAGGGCTTTGCTTCGGGGCTGTAGAGTTTGGGGCTTTGGGTACTGTACAGGGCTCTGGGTTTTAAGATGGTTTGGGGTTTAGGGTTTGGCTTTGGAATTTTAGGCTTTCGGGATTAGGGTTTTCGGAATGCGGTCTTTGATGCTCCTTTTTCTTAGATGTAGGGTTCAGAACTTTCGCATATCGTTTGTGGTGTACGGCTGAGGTACTGTACATTGAAACACTACTGTCACAGGAGAGTACAGCGTTTCGAGAGTGCAGATCGGTTTTAGACTGGTTGGGATGTTGGATTCGAGCTTTTGCAACCCTTAAATGTAGTCCCTAGAACTTCATGTCCTGCCTTAATAATAAAGTAAGTATCTTGGGTATGACAGCTCTAGTTGAAGTACGGTATATGGGATAGATCAGATCGGGTATTGCTCTTAATTCAGACCGTTATGTGGGGGTTTCCGAAAATAGGGGACCCGAATATAGTACCCTAAATAGTAGGATCCTTATTATAAGGACCCCCCAAATAAGGGGACCCTGATATTCGGAAAGTCCCATGTTATCCTAAAGACTGTTCAGACCGTTATGTTATCCTAACCCTCAGGTTCTAAGGACTCATATTATGAGGCTTTCGGGCCCAAAGACCATACTATATAAGGCTTTTGGGCTATTTTGAGCCTTATCCTAAAGATTCTTCGAGGTTGGGCAGATGCTGTCAAGCAAGCCGTCAGTCGCTGCAACTCGCCATTTTATCTCCCGCGCTGTGCCCTGAGACCCCGGGCTCTTGCGTTACCGCTTAAGGTTTAGGGTTTAGGGCTGGGCGACTCAAATTTTAGGGGGAAGCACCTGCAGTCCAGAAGACTGTTGAACGAAAACGAGCCCCATGCTCTTGAATTCAGCATGCCGCGCTAAACCCATCAACCGCCGTGTTCCAACCGAGGCATTTTCCAGCTTTAAGTTGAAAGCAAAATCAGTCTAAAGCCCAAGCCCTAAACCTAAACCCTAAACCAGGATCTGCATATACATGGCCCATAGGTTCTTCAACGTCTCACGCGGGTCTGTGAGGCAAGGACGGCTAGCCGACACCCGTCCTGTGTTAAACAAATCCGCAACCTCTTGATCCCTAAACCTATAAACCCTAAGCCCTCTATTTAAAAAAGCCTAAAGCCTAAGATCAACCCAAATCCTGTTGTGATGTGCGCCTTGGAAAGCCAGCTCTGCGGCCCTTGACAGCCCCATAAGGGGTCCTTTAAGCGATCCTTCAGGGGACCCTCTGAGGGGTTTAGAGTTTAGTACTCATAGGCTACCAGGGCTCCTTATCACGAGTATACGACCATGTGAGAATATAAATATAAATATAAATATACATATATAAGTATATATATATATATAGATATACATACATACCAAGGGCCTGTTCTGTCAAGTCCCGTATCTTAAACCTGAAGCCCCGAAATCCAATCCCCCCTAAACCCTGTCATACCCGGAACGCCCTTTCCAAAGATCCTACGGAACCGTGTAGATCCTTTAAGGTCCTTGTAAGCCGCGCAAAGACCCTATAAAGGCCCTATTGTAGACGCCCAAAAGTTGGAAACCCACTAGCCTCAATCCGTAAGAGTAATGTCTGGGGAATCCCAGCACTGTTTGTCCTTAATCCGGTTTCCAACTTTTTGGGGCTTACTATATGGATTCCAAACCCTACACTGCCTGGATAACCGCCGTCATAGCCCCTGAAACCACAACAGCGGAGGTCGGAAAGCCTGCGCCTTTGCCCCCCAAGCAGGCCTGGGCCGTCACGGCTTTCCTGTGTCTTTGTTTAGGGGGGTTTTCGGGGTTTAGGGTTTTAGGGTTTAAGGTTTAGGGTTTAGGGCTTAGGGTGGAGTTTGACCGTTCGATTTTATGTCAACGGATTGCGCCTTGAGGTGCCATGGGGTTGAGGGCTTTCCCTCCGGGCCATGCTTACCATCGTCATCGTTAACACCAAGCCCTAAACCCTTAACCCCAAACCCGTAACAGCACCAGCACCGTCTACAACGAGGGGTAGTTGCGGGGTCTTGGTCTTGCTGCACTAAAGCCTTGCAACCCTGAGCTCTAGACTCCTGGGCTTAGGGTTAAGGCCTTAAGGTTTTTAGGGGTTTAGGTTTTAGGGTTTAGGGTTTAGGGTTTAATTATATCGGTTTTAGGGTTCAGGGTTCAGGGTTTAGGCTTTAGGGGTTATAGGGTCTATACGTTTAGCCACCATTGAGAGGTGCCCCGAAATCTCTGGCGCATGGCGCGGAATCCGGTCGCCGCCCGCGCCGTGCAGCCGCCCTTGGAAGCTAAGAGGCGGCTTAGGGTTTAGGGTTTAGGGTTTAGGGGTTTAGGGTTTAGGGGTTTAGGGGTTTAGGGTTTAGGTGTTTAGGGGTTTAGGGGGGTTACCTACTGAGGTAGTTCTCTAATTTAGGGTCCCTTTCCAGGTCCCCAAAATAGTAATGACGGCACGACGGCAAGGTTTCGGGGGCAGAACTAGCCAGCTATTGCACATTATAGGGGTTGAGGATGTTTAGGGCTTTACGGTTTAGCATAGAGGGTGCAAAAGGGTTTAAAAGTAGGAGCCATAGGGTACGTAACTGACACTCATGCACATGTTTCTCCTTCGAAAGCCAATGCCTAAGCTGCAGCTTAGTAACACAA
>CAJNJA010018507.1:0-10560 GCA_905231915.1 Symbiodinium necroappetens | reverse complement strand
TCCGGCACGCTGTCAAACACCCCGGTTAACCCGTGCCAGACAGCACATCCCACAACATTGCTGATGCATCGAGGATTATAGCAGGATCTATCTTCTCGAAGTGCAACCTGCTAGGGTCATCTGCTGGATTGCTCGCTGAAGGAACTCGAGAGAACCAACATCGAATTTGTAGGCCATCTTCAATTAGCCTGATGGCTTCAACGATGTTCTCTGCCACCTCGGTAGCCCCAGAGGACCTAATCAACGATGACTTTGCTGCTTCGTTGTCAACGTAAGAGACGACCTGCCCTTGCCTGAGAAGGTGGCCCCATGCTCGAAGCGACAACAGCACAGGAAGCAGCTCAAGTTCGTAAATAGGGTTCTTAGAATAAGCCAGCAACCTATTCAAGAGAGTCTGGGGAACGGTGGAGCCGAAAGCCCCCACTGCACAGCCTGCGTTGTTGTACAAGACGGCTCCCACGCTGCCTGAGCCACTCTCAAAAGCACCATCCGTAAACAAAAGCCATGTGTTGTTTGATTTCGGGCTGAGGACTAGGGGCACAGCCGAATCAAGTCGGGCCTTCAGATTCAGAACGCCTATGGCCTTCACTGCAGCCGCAGACAAGCTGTGTCGCAGCGACCCTGACCTCGCAGCACGATCTAGAGACCTCATGGCCTGATTTGGCCCACGTCCGAAACAAAAACCTTCAAAGAAGTTCATTCGTCCCCTTAACCTTTCTGAAAGTTTGGCACTCAAGCAGCGATCGGTCAACACCTGATCAAGAGATTCGTGCAGCTCTGCCACACGCTTCTCAGTGTGTCCAATGCTCACGCGATGCTGCCCAAACTGGCTTACGTCTACAACCAAGCCTAGCATGTTAAAGACGGGCGCAAACTCGGGAGCCTTCTTCCCTTCTCGGGCGTATGTTAGGCCTAACAACTTGAAAAGGGATTCTATGGCAAAGGCTGTGTTTTTCTTAAGGTGAACTTTTGAAACCACGCTGTAAACGTCAAAATACGCGGTCCATAGCACTCGGAGAGCCATGGTCCCAATCATCCATATGGAGTTGCTGATTCTGAGAAAAGCAGCGACGGAGCCAATCGCTCCGAACGGTAGAGAGTTCACCCCTACTGACACGGGAGAGGCGCGGTGTGGGCAGTTGACCAACATGCGCAACAAATCCCTGTCCTTGCAAGATACACGAAACTGCTTATAAGCGGATTTTAAGTCGTACGTTCGTCCACACAACGACGCGCTTGCATCCCTGGACACCTCCAGGGCATAGGCAAGCATGGACGCCATTCGGTCAATGGCGTGTACGACAAGCCTCTCAACTACGCCCACGGTGGCATTCAAACCACAGCAACTACAATCATCTATCACCCTGATCTTGCCATGTTGATCCAACCCAAATCTTCTGGCGTAGACCTTCACACCCACCTCATTGTCAGGTGCTTGCCAAATCCACTCGCTCTGCAACTCTGCCAAAGTTTCGTCCCACGTTGCCTTTTCAAGCTCTGGGCTCTGTCGCTGAGCCATCTTCTCACGAGTCGTCTTATTCAGACCATCAGCAAGATGCTTCAACGTGTCACCAGAAAACTCTGGCCTGCGGACCTGAGCAGGACATGCATCGCTCTTTGGCAGCCAACCGCAGAGGGGAAAACCAGCCATCATGTCGTCAATCAAGCCTTTATCCGGAAGGTCATATTCTTCGATCATCTCTTTCCAGAGAAGCAACCGCTTCCCCTTCAGAATTTTTCTGACATGCTCCGGGAGAGACTGTTGCAACTCGGCTTCTCGGCTGTCCAGCTCCTTAGCCCTGGCCGTCCATTTTGCTACAAACTTCAATCTCTTTTTAGACAAGACAACCTCATCACCCGAAATGTTTTCATCGACAACTTCTTTCAAGGTGGGCTCCAAGCTAGAAGCGAAGGCATGTGGGTGCCCCACGTCGACAGCTCTCTGCAAGAACTTTTCGGGAGGTAGAGGTATCCCAAATCTGAAGACCTCCACTTTTGTATGCGGCTGGGGATCAAGCACCTTGCACTGCACACCAACATTCGGCACCCTTTTCTCGGCCTGCACCTCCCCCCACGTAGAGAGATGCCGAGATAAAAGGTGAAAGGTGCCCTTTCGGTGGGGCATCCCGAAGTGGTTGCCCAGCCTCGACAGGTTGAATGACATGAACGAAGTAGCCAAACTCCGGCAGAAGGCACGGAGCATTGCGAGGTTGAAGGCCAAGGACCATCCTAGCGGTCGACAGTTCCTGCCTTTGAACAGCGGCTGGCAATGATGTATCGTCGAGGGCCCCGGCTTTCAGGACAACCTGCCTGGGCAAACCCGCAATTCTTTGGCACAAAAGAGCGGGGTACACAAGAGGCGAAACAGAAGTCGATTTGCCTTGCTGGAACCCGGGCTTCCAGGCTGCATGATTGTGTTGAGCCGACACGCCCGGGCAAGATGCGATCAAAGGCGTGAGAAAATCAGAGGATGCCCAAAGGGAGACCTGGCGCGGTCGGTCTCCACCATGAGCACACAAAGGAAAAGAAACCCAATGCGACTGAGGGCTCAAGACTTCAAGCGAGCGAAACCAGGAAGTGGCCCAGAAGACTGAGTGAGTGGGGTTCTCGATTACACACCTGATTCCTTGCTTCGAAGCTTTAGTGAGAAGATCGCAAACGGAGCAAATTAGCAGTCTCAAGCTTCCCTTTATCAAGTCCCCTCAAACCTGGCACTCCATCTGGAGATTCCAGCGTCCTAAGAGGCTTTGGGGCAGGGAAGGCGGCTTTTGCAAGGCGAGACAGCGGTTTTTCCTTAACTCGATTAGTGGTGCTCGAGGGGACCCGGGCCCACACCAGTGCAATGCGCTCCGCTTCAAGGCATAGCATTTGTGACAAGCTACTGACTGCATCGGGCTGAAGCACCGCCGCTGCTGACGAGGGCCTCACATCAAGTGCCAAGGTCTGGAATCCTGCATCACCGCAGGCTTTACTGATGCCGCCTATGCCGCAACAAAGCTCAACCACTAGCATATCCTGAAGCTTGGGGCTTGCGAGTGGAGCTCCGAGGGGAGGAGCTTCGCCCGTCGAAATGCAGGAACCCAAGTTAAAACCTAAATCCCGCAATTTGCAAACTTCAGAAGGCTTCAAGTGATCACAGAATCTAGTGCAAAAGGCCACCAGAACGCACCTTCGCCCAGTCCAAGGCAAGGTACAATGTTTGTGCCTAGTAGCGGACAGCCACTGAGGCCCCAGCTCTAAGCGCAAAATCTTTCCAAGCAAAGTCGGGTCGGACGGGCAGGGCTCGCGGCCTTGCTCACATTCATACCACAGGTTACCCCCACTGAAATCAGAAAGGGGCACTATCAAGTTCCAACTTTCTGGCTCGTTGCTTGAATCGACATGCAGGCTGCTCATACATTGATCCAAGATCGTGACGGAAGTGAAGGGTGCTCCCTTCATCAGCCCGCGCAAAAACTTGCATATCAACTCAACGGCACCAGCGAAAACACTGGTGTTGTTGCGCAATCCAACGACTCCTCCATGAACAAAGCTCCCAGCTGAAAAGGCCTCGTCCCGGCCTTCCGACTGTCTAGGAGAAGGCGACTTGGGCAAGGCGTCAAATAACTCAAGGATGTCGCACCTGTGCAGAGTTTTGTTCTGTAAAGATGCAACCAGTTCTTCAACAACTGACAAATTCGGCGATTTCCTCTTCTTCAAAGAGGCATCAACAGATCTCGCACTGATCGGTGGGTCAGTTGGCGCAGGCTCGGGGCCCGGATCCACCGACCCAAGACCTTCGGATAGTCACGATTTGGGCTTCGCCCTGCAGGTGCTGAAGCTGTGATTTGGCTTATGACACTGAATGCACACATGGAATCCTTTGGCGCAGCACGGCAAACCATCCACGACCTTAGTCTCTGCTGAGCAGCCTTCGCCATTAAATGCCCAACATGTTGGGCCCTTGGCGAACCGAGGGCACTTCTTAAAAGCATCTGGCATCAGCTTGCTGGCTTTCTTGCGAAGTTTAGGCTTCCTGGGCGGCTTCGGCACATGCGGGGGAATCTCCGGAATAACCGCATCCGTGGGCGAGCCCGATCCCCCAGTCGGGGCCCCAGTATTCAAGACTGGGGATAACCACACCTGGATGCGCTGGTCGAAAGCCATCGCCTTGAAAGGTTGATCCAAAGGCTTAGTGCCGTCGGCCAAGGTTTTATAGGGAGGAGGAACTTCTCTGGCCAACAAAGTCCACACTTCCTTATCAGCACGAATAAGTTGCTCGGGCTTCACCTGCATCCAACCTGCTGGCACAGGCGCAGTCAAGAAGTTCAACAAACGATGAACGTATTCTTCGTGAACCTTCCACGTGAGGAGACTGCACTGATCCAAGGCAATGCCTCTTCTCTGCCACGCCCACTGCAAGCACAGTGGACTTGACAAGTCCACTGGGATCTTCTGCGCGGGGGCGGGAAGCTTCAATGAATCCTTTTCCAGATGAACAACAGGAGATTTCTCGTTGACACCCAAGGACACCTCAGCATCCCTCTTGCTGCAAACGGAAGGTGCCAGCCACACTAGTGCTCCTGATTCATACATGGTATTGCACTTGTCGATGAGGCTATATGAGGGCTGCAGCTCCCCCGAAATTGACACACCGCTCAAACGACGCTGCTGCTCTTCTGCCCGTGCCGCGCGCTCGGGCATGGGCAATCTCTTAACCTGGGTGTCTGTGCCATCTGACGTTGCGTGCTCTTTGAACACCTGTATCACGTAGGTCGTTGATTCAAAGTGTAAGTCACGCAACATTGCCACACTTCCAAGCGAAGGACTTGCACCAAAAATCTGGGTCGCCAATTCGAGATACTGAGCGGCCGATGGCTCCACCCGAGGCGTTCCTATCGAAAAGGCTAATTGTCGGAAGTTCTTTATGCCCTGGCCGAGCAACGCCGAGTGCAGTGAGCCGTCTGGAGACACCTCGGTGCATCTCTGCAAGAAGGCAGCTTCTGATGTGATCAACGCCATGGTGCACACTCTCGCCCTACCAACTGGCAGTTGGAAGTAACACTTGCACGTCTCAAGTCTATGCACAGAAACAGCTGGCAGCTGTAAAAGAAGATGTCCAAACGATCAATCATGAAAGATGTCCAAACGATCACCTCTACTAGTGAATGCTTTTGCCAGTCACAGAGCCAAACCTTGCACGAAGAATCAAGGATGGCTCGGCCCCACCTCTCACTTCACGAGGAAGGAATGAGGTAGGCCATCATGCACTCCCATGTCGACGAATCGCTCATTGCACAAATCGACAGGACTTGCAGGGCATGACTCACCGTCAACGGTCAGCATGCGGGCGATCACTCACCGGCGAACTCAAGGAGGAACCTCCTGAATTGTCGCCCGGGAATGGGACCGCCGTACCATGAGCCGCCGTCACCTCATTTTGCCCTGCGTGACAAATCACGAATCTACCTGCGGAAACAAAATTTGCAAGGAAAATCGTCCGCGCCTAATGACGCCTCGGTCGATTTAAAATGCTTGGAGCCTACTTTCCGCCCGCAAGCAAACAAGTTCTTAAAATGTGCCCTGGGCGCCAGGTGAGCCACCCCCGAGGAGTCGTGCCTCCAAACATCGAAACCTGGTGGCACCAGATGGCCCTGGGCTACCAATGCAATCGGCTGTCCTTCGTCTTCGTCCGAAGATTCAAAGGACTCACCCTCCGAAGCGAGCCCCTCAGAATCACTGTCAACCTGCACCGTCCCTGCATCGCCCTCGGAGCCAGGCAAATGCTCATCCTTGCACGGCAGACGGGCCTGGGGCGCACTGCCTGGGGTTACGGTTCGGCCCTCAGCCAACTCTGAGCCGACCGGCTGAACCGGCTGCACGAGAGACACAGCACCTGTGGTCACAATCCGGCCGCTCCTGGTATCATCCGGCTTGAAAGATCCTTCGGCAACCTCCCTCAGCAATCGCTCAACTAACATCACTAGCGGGGCCTGAGCATCACGACTGTACACTATGTCGATCCCACCTGATGCGTGGTAGCCGAGCCTCTGCAAGGAAAGAGGTTCCACTCCTCTCTTGGCCGCCCAAGATATGACGGTTGCTTTCAGCGATTTTGATGATGCGTCGTCACAAACTTTCGTCTGACTAAACAGCATCCTCAACCAAGCTGTAGCCTCGTCTGAATCCAAAGCACGGATGGTAGGCTGCCCCTGAGCGTCGGGCGCCGGCATGAATGGACAGGCACCACTCTCCTTAACCCCCAGCTGCTCGCGGCACTGCTTCCACAGATGGCCGTAGGGCCGAATGCCCAGTGCGGGAGCCACTGCATGCAAAAACCTGTGGCGCCTGCTCTGCAACCTACAAGTCTTATGCAGCCCGATCCTCAGCTCGATGTAGGCAAGTTCAGACTCAGCATTCAATCCCAAATGACTGTTTCTGTATGCTGTACATCGCTCCACCTGCACCTCGCATAAGCACAAACCAATGCTGCACCGGCGAAGAGGCGGGTCCAAGGATCCGCATGCTCCTCGAGCACAGCATGCAACTTTGAAAGCTGGTCCACGGTTAGCGGAGGGGCGTGTTTCGCCTCAGTGAAGCACTCCGTGATGCACAAGCCCTTGCATCGCCTGCTCTGGCAAACCCCTTGCAGCTCCGACACGCCGACCACATGAAGTGTGAAATTCAAAGCTTCCATGACAGAAGCTATTCGACTCTTCGGAGCCTTGTCCCTTTCCAAGACTTTCAAGAATTGATAAACTTCCTCTTCCGCACAGGGGAAGACTGAGTCCCTTTCCTTAAGAAAATCCTGCAACAAGATAAGGGCCCTGGCGCGCTTCAGTATGGTGGAAGGGGCCTTGCCTTCAAGAATCCACTCTGCAAAAGGAAACATCCTTCTGAGAAACCTTGAGGCGCTTGGATGGCAGTTCCACAACCTCGGACGACTGGCTTCCTTCTCCTGGTAAAAACGTAGGGCTCAGTTTGGCGACAGGAAAATCTAAGAAGTCTTTACCCCCAAAGATGACCCCAAAGACCCCCTCGTCCCACGGTTGGGCAAAACCCTCGGGCTCGGACGAGGCCAGGGGAACCTGGCAAGCACTCCTGAGAGCAGATTCGAAATCGATCCTTTGGCCTGCAAGAGGGTCAGGCAGAGGCAGCGAAGTTGGTGCTTGACTTCGATCCCGCACCTGGTCCCACCAATGCGATTCGGAGTCTAGCAGGTCTGCCAAAGGATTATCTTCTGAATCCAAATCATTACGGGCGGAAGAGGGTGCGTGGCCTAAACCCAAGGGGACGGGGAGCTCACCTCTAAAAGCTGCAGCGGCCGCCTCAAGCGGCTCCAAGACAGCACTTCGAGAATCATCTTCCAAGGGTGGCTCAGCTAGAACCACTCTAGAAGACTGACCCAAGCTTCGCCCATCCAAATGAGACTCCATCGAGGGAGACCTCAACGGTGCACTCGGATAATCCTCACCCTGCTCCGAAGCCTCAGCTGCCTCACCACCCCACTGAAGATCTGAGGCTAAAGGCGCAGGCGGCTGCGAAATGGGTGCCGGAACATCTAGCGGATACGGTTCCACACAGGGGTTGCTGCCGGATTGCAAGCGCAGCTGCAGTTGTTCCATATGAAAGGCAGCCATGGAGGACTATGACTATGCTTCCTGGAGAGACTGCCAAAGCGTGTCTGGAAACCTTCGAGACAAAGCCTGCACTGCACCAAAAACTGGAAGCAACCCTCAAAATGCAGCAGACGATGACGCAGCAAATCAAAAGTCGGAGACGGGTTGAGCTGCCGAGGCTGAAAAGCTGAGGCAGCCCGACGTTCAGACTCCAAGAGAGGCTTGAAGCTAGGCCTGCAGGGCGGCGCGTTGAGCCTCCAAGCGGGAAACTCGAAGCTTCAGCTCTGTGATTTCAGACACCGACGCGCGGGGCGAATCTATCTGGTGCCCCCTCTCGGGCGGGGGGGACGGTGCAGTCACTAAAGCCTTGCCGTTAGCACCTGCAGGCTTCTAGGAAGCGACTACTGGCCCCGAGGCAAAAAGAATTTCTTGCCTATCACCTCGAGAGGGAAAAAGGCTGCAACGGCCAAGAATTCCATCACACCCGCCGACAGATTCACATGCAAGCTAATTTTTCCACGAAGGAAGAATTTTTTTTTTAATAGAATAAAGTAACATGGAAAACCAAACCAGCAGGCGGAAAATTGAAGCAAGATTTGATCAAGATTTACTTTCTCTTTTTTGGAGTTTAAACCTGGGTTCCAATCTGGGTTCAACCGAAAAAGAATCAAACTGAACTCCAAAACTCCAATCTGAGCTGGGTTGGAGTAAACCCCAACTCTAACCACAGATTGGAGTTGGGGTTCGGGTTAACTCCAACCCCAACCTCAGGTTCTGGGTTAGTTAACCCAAACTTTTACCTGAGATAAAAGTTCTTGTGAAAATACGGAATTGGTTAGCTTCTATGACTTCCTACTGGATGAGGTGGTTGTCACAGCGGTGCTCTGTTATGCTCAGGGAAAGGCTGAAGTTAGACCCTGGGCCATGTTTTGCCTTTGGTAGTAGGCAGTCATAAAGCCTAAAGGCATCGATAGCCCATACTTGTACAACTTAGACCAAGGATTCGAAGCTTGTGGTGTTCGAGGCGAACAATCCAGAACCACTACAAACCCAAAGACTGCCCGATTTTTGGCGTCAGCTCGCCGCACCGCTTCAATTCAAAAAACATAGTGCTGTAGAGTCCAAAAAAAAGCTTTGGCCGTGGGTGTCAGCAGCAAAGCTCCAAAAACATGCTTTTGGTGACATGAAGTCCGGTGACCGAAAACAAAGAGTTCAACACAGACAAACATGCAGGCGAATTGCTACAAAACAGCAATAACATGTAGATTTGAAACTTTTAAAACATGTCATAACATGTATTTGGTTTCAGGTCTTTTGGAGAATAACTACGAAAGACTAGCTTGAAGCCTTGTTTGTATGCAGCAAAAACCCCACAAATGCTGACCCTTCCCAACCAAAGATGTGTGATCCACAAATGATATGCCATGAAAGATCAAAATGTACCGTGCAAAGTGCCAAAACTGAGTGTGGTAGCAGGCGTCGCAAGTCCAAGGATTGAGTCAGACTGGAGATTTCAAACACCTTTGCAAGGGTAAGAATGGAAAGGCCAAGGAGACAAGAACCAGGGCAAGTTCGACCAGAGCAACCCTGACCCCAAGCGTGCCGAGATCCTGCAGCTCCTCAAGAAGATCCCAAGGATTGCGTATCCCGCATGCCTGAAACCAGACAGTTCCTTTGCGTTCTCTTCCAGCACGGCAAGTGTCCACAGCCAGCAGAACAAGGCACCGTGATCGAGGCCTCCACCACTACTGGCACAAGGACTACTTGAAGAAAGAGGTGCCGTACTACAAGTGCCGTCACTTGTGACTAGGTCCTCCGGGACGCTTTTCCACAGACGCGCCCCCCTTTTGCAATTTTCGTGGAGCTATGCTGTGGCTTGGCCGTTCTGTCTCATGTAGCCTCCTCGCAAATGGCAAGTGTATCTCATTGATTATCACAGCAATCGGTTTGAACTGAAGGTTTCCTTTTTGCCCATTGACCTGAGCACTCTCTCTACACAGCACCTTATAGACGATTTAGTTCACCAGATGAAACCTCTGTGATCCTCTGTGGGATTCCGTGTGGCACCGCCAGCCGAGCCCAGCAGCTTCCGATATCGAGTCGTCTCGAAGCCTTAGGAGTGCCCTCGCCCAGGCCCTTACGATCAGCCAAGTTTCGTTTGGGGACCCGCAAGGGCCCTTTCTGTGCTTCAGCTGCTTATGCTGCTGCTCAACTCAAAGCATTCTCGCAGCTGGACATGCCTTGCAAAAAGAGCAGGGCAGGACTGGGGACAGTGGGCGGGTGCTCGGGCCTGCGAAAAGGTCCCTGACGCTACTTCAAGTTCATAAACAATTTTTTTGACATGACCCTGCCCTCGCCTCGTACCAAAGGCGAACCTTGGCCGGCTCAAGCCTCCTCCCAAGTAGCTTCTCGACCGCTTCCAGAAGGGGAGTATCATCTCCGCTCTGGGGCTGACCGCGCAGATGTACGCCAGCTCGAAAGTCTTGATGCCGGCCCCCTGGATGGCCGAGAATAGAGCCTCGTTAATCTGGCGAGCCCGTGCCGCAAACTCGGCCTCAGACTCTAACATAGTGCTGCCATGGCACTCCGATCAGCAAAACTGCGGAAGGGTCCTGACAATTTCGCCGTTTCGCCTAGGCAATGTGGCGCAAGTCGGCAATTGAATCGGTCGCTAAAGTTTCAATGCGTCTGGGCATTAGAACATAATTCAGGCACTCGCGCTCAGCTGCACTTTGCTTACTCGGAGGGCTGGATCTGATTCTCAGCCCTGGCACCAGGCTGGGGTGTTCGTTGAGCCTCTCGAGTCCTCAAGAGACACATCAGACTGCTCGGACTCTTCGAATCGCCTTAAGTCGTCGACCCCGCGCTCGGGTTGTACATCCATTTCTGCCTCTTCATTGAGGCGCATAACCATGGATGACATCCTCTCGGCACGAGTCTGATCTGGGTCAAACCGCCCGGC
>CAJNJA010018506.1:0-10560 GCA_905231915.1 Symbiodinium necroappetens | reverse complement strand
GGGCTGTGGACTAGGGGAGCTCCCCTAGCCTCTCTGTCTCTCTCTCTTTCTCTCCCGGGCATAGGGGTCGGTCAAGACCCCCGGGCTTCAAGCCGACCCGCAAGTGTTTTGCAGGTGTTGGGGTGTGATGAACGAACATAAGTCACTTGAAGGCTGAGGCCGTAAAGAGTACGATAACGAAGCTAAGTGATTGTATGTTCTCCGAGACACGTGCTTGAGTCGTAAATGTGTGATCCCCCGAATAAAACACAAAGTAAGCTTCAGGAACCGAGGAGGGGATAACACAATACGAGCATCCGCTGGAATTTTCTTCCAAATTGTAGCTGTTGAAGCTATTGAAGGGACTTCGGAAGACCCAAACCAAACAACAAGTAAGAAGTGTACCCCTAGAGGAAAAGTTGCTGTTCGGCTGAATTTAGCTCCCTGCTATGGACAATGGCTGTTAGAACTACGTGCAAGGAGCGATCGGACCAGGTTGAGCGAGGCGGGGCCTTAGGCCCCCACTGCTGAAGGATTACAATTCTTGACAGAACTTGGTGGTTGCCCCGTGAGGTTACCTTAAAAACTTCCGAAAGAGGTTTGAGTGGGTTGCGCGGGTTGCAGGCTCTCCCGACACTGTGAGAGCAAAAAGCTTCAGGGTATTCCCCCCTGAAGTACGGAAACACAGAACGAATTAGCGCTCACTTTTTGCCATCATCATCGCCTCCCCCATCTGTCGCTTGAGGGTTCCGCGGCCGCTTTGGCTCTTCGCTTCTGCTGTCTCTGGGCTCTATAGCGTAGCTTGCTTTCGATCTTCCACTTCTCCTATGTACGCCCCCGATACACTCTGGGGTCTGAGCTGAGCGGTAGGTTTTCCCTCCTTGGCTGCGGCATGTATGCCTGGTGGGCTCCCCCTGCCGGAGAAGGTCTCCTCCGCCTTGGCAATGGGGATCTCGATCTTCGCCACGGCGGTGTGACGGGGGCCCTTTGTCCAAGTTCAGTCTGTCCCCCGGAATGAGGGGAATGTTCTCCCCCTGATCCAAGGGACTCCACACCGCGGTTTTGAGGTCCAGTGTCGGGGTCGGTTCACTCCGCATCCCCCGAGGGGATGAGAGCGAGCCTCCCCCTGGTAGAAGGTTCCAGGTCACTGTCAGTGTCTTGCGGGCTCAGGGGCGGCGACTCCGGAGGCACGTCCCCCCTTAAGTACCAAAATTCCAGCACATCCAGCGGTTCATCATCTTCCATTTCTGAGCCTCCTGCGTCGGGGGTTTCCCCCCATCGGTCTCGAGCTTCGTCCAGTAGTGTGTCCACAGAGTGCTCATCATATGCGAGATTCATGATGAGCTTTTTGTGGGTGGCGGTCGTTCAAGCGGTAATACCGTAGCAGCTGCTGAGCTTTATAGGGTATTTGCCGCTGTGTTATAGCCTCATCCAACTCTCTTTTAACCTGGTCCCCCTCTGCATCTGTATAGGGTCTTTCCAGGTTGGTGTCGTAGAAGACCAACTCCCCCTCTTCGGTAGTAGTCTGCACCAGGGGGCGCGTTATCCAGGTGAAGCGCCTCTCAGTAAACTCGTCTTTCAGGGCACGCCAGGCCCCCCTGTTGTAGGGCTGAATCCCCCGACAGCGGAACTTCACGTAGTTTTCGGTACCCCTAGTCACACAACTTTACTAGTTCAGACGGGCCGCTGAAGCCTCCATATTCCTCGAAAATCGCCCCCTCTTTCAAACCTTGTACTATATCCTCTGTACATCAATAATTCTTTGGCCGGTCCCTTTTGGGGACATTTTACAAACTTCCTTTACGCCTTGCAAAACAAAAGCAGTGATTTCTATACCTGTTTCGCGTAGGGGTTTTTTGTCACTTTCTCTCCCTGCCTTTGTGGTGAGAGCCTATCTCACAATTCGCCCCACAACAGTCGGGGGGGGCTTTTAATAACGCGCGCGGTGAGGGGGTTCTCCCCTCTTCACCCTCGCCCTGGCGAAAGAAAGAGCGCTTTTGGCTCACGAGCCGTGAGTGGTTCAAGGAAGAGTGGGCCTCTCTGCCACAAACCTATCCTTGCCTCAACCCGGGCGCCTGTCCTCTTCTCTTCAGCTCCCTCTCTCTTTAAGAGCCATTGGGAGAAGTTTGGGCACCTCGTCCCCACCGTCTCCAAGCGGCACATGCCTGAAGCGGTCGGAGTGGAAGTCGAGCCCTCGTCCTCGTCGCCCTTGTCTGCAAGAACGAGCCACCCCCTTACAGAGGTGAAGGTCCATTGACCATTTTTCGTTCGGTCCTCGACCTTGTCGACGCGGCAAAGGACTGTTCCCTGCTTCACATTCGACACGTAGGCACCGAACTCCACTTAGTCTCCCTCGGTCAGTGCGTACGATGCCCATCTCGCGAGGCTCAAGCTGGTAATAACCTCTACGTAATTATAAGTCCCGCCCCGGAAATCCAATTTTTTGGGTAGAGGTGTCTGTTTTGGGCTTGCTTATTTCTGGGCGACTGTTCCAAGAAAGCAGAGAGAGACAGAAACTGCACCCATTACGACTCTTCCAGCAGTGCAAACAAAGAGAAACTGCAGCTATTACGGCCCTTGCAGCATTGCAGAAAAAGAGAAACTGCAACTACTAGGATCCGTCCAGCAGTGCAGAGAGATGGAAACTGCAACTACTATATACGACCCTTGCAGTGCGCAGAGAAAAACTGCAACTTTTGGAGGCTCTCAGAAACCATGGCTTCCTTAATAAAATTCCGGCAGCAAAAATCAATCCATCCTAAGGGAGTACTAAGGAATGCCGTTCTCCTTAATTATCAACCACCCGTAATAATAAACTCCTCTCGGGGGGAGGGCCTTTGGGTGATGCCTGCAAAAGCCAGGAAAAGGAAAGCACACTTTAGAAGCCAAGCCCTTCATTGGGAAAGCCTTGCTCTACAAGCCAGGAGACTCCGAAGCCGCAGATTTGCAGTGTCTCAGAAACCATAGTTTCCTTAATAAAATTCTTTATTCCGGCAGCAAAAAATCAATCTATCCTAAGGGAGTACTAAGGAATGGCCGTTCATCGTAATTATAAATCACCCGTAATAATAAACTCCTCCCGCGGGGAGGGCCTTTGGGGTGATGCCTGCAGAGGCCAGGAAAAGGAAAGCAAGTTTCAGAAGCCAAGCCCTTCATTGGGAAAGCTTTGTTCTACAAGCCAGGAGACTCCGAAGCCACAGATTTGCAGGGTCTCAGAAACCATAACTTCCTTGATAAAATTCCTTATTCCGGCACCAAAAAATCAATCTATCTTAAGGGAGTACTAAGGAATGGCCGTTCTCCGTAACTATAAACCCACCGTAATAATACACTCCTCCCGGGAGGAGGGAGGAGGGCCTTTGGGTGATGCCTGCAAAAGCAGGAAAAGGAAAGCAGGCTTTACAAGCCAAGCCCTTCATTGGGAAAGCTTTGCTCTACAAGCCAGGAGACTCCGAAGCCGCAGATTTGCAGGGCCTCAGAAACCATAGCTTCTTTAATAAAACTCCGTATTCCGGTAGCAAAAATCAATCCATCCTAAAAGAGTACTAAGGAATGGCCGTTCTCCTTAATTTTAAGCCACCCTTTTTTATAAACTCCTCTCGGGGGGAGGGCCTTTGGGTGATGCCTGCAGAAGCCAGGAAAGGAAAGCACACTTTAGAAGCCAAGCCCTTCATTGGGAAAGCTTTGCTCTACAAGCCAGGAGACTCCGAAGCCGCAGATTTGCAGTGTCTCAGAAACCATAGCTTCCTTAATAAAATTCCTTATTCCGGCAGCAAAAAATCAATCTATCCTAAGGGAGTACTAAGGAATGGCCGTTCATCGTAATTATAAATCACCCGTAATAATAAACTCCTCCCGCGGGGAGGGCCTTTGGGGTGATGCCTGCAGAGGCCAGGAAAAGGAAAGCAAGTTTCAGAAGCCAAGCCCTTCATTGGGAAAGCTTTGTTCTACAAGCCAGGAGACTCCGAAGCCACAGATTTGCAGGGTCTCAGAAACCATAATTTCCTTGATAAAATTACTTATTCCGGCACCAAAAAATTAATCTATCCTAAGGGAGTACTAAGGAATGGCCGTTCTCCGTAGTTATAAACCCCCCGTAATAACTTTGGGTGATGCCTGCAAAAGCCAGGAAAAGGAAAGCAGGCTTTACAAGCCAAGCCCTTCATTGGGAAAGCTTTGCTCTACAAGCCAGGAGACTCCGAAGCCGCAGATTTGCAGGGCCTCAGAAACCATAGCTTCTTTAATAAAACTCCTTATTCCGGTAGCAAAAAATCAATGCATCCTAAAAGAGTACTAAGGAATGGCCGTTCTCCTTAATTATAAGCCACCCTTTTTTTATAAACTCCTCTCGGGGGAGGGCCTTTGGGTGATGCCTGCAGAAGCCAGGAAAAGGAAAGCACACTTTAGAAGCCAAGCCCTTCATTGGGAAAGCTTTCGTTTCAAAGGGACAGCAAGCTTTAGAAGCCAAGAATTGTACCACTGTACTACTGTACTATTGTACAATTGCACTACTGTACTATTGTAATACTGTACTATTGTACTACTGTACTAGTGTATTACTGTACTAGTCTATTACTGTACTACTGCACTACTGCACTATTGTACTAATATTCCTTACTGTACTATTGTACTACTGTACCAGTGTACTACAGTAATATTGTACTACTGTACTAATGTACTACTGTACTATTGTACTACGGTACTACCGTACTGATGCACTACTGTACTATTGTACTACTGTACTATTGTACTACTGTACCAATTAATGTACTACTGTACTTTTGTATTATTGTACTACTGTACGATTATACAACTGTACTACTGTACTACTGTACTGTTGCACTACTGTACTACTGTACTCTTGTAGTACTGTACTCTTGCACTATTGTACTACTGCACTACTGTACTATTGTAATACTGTACTACTATTACTGTCACACTGTACTACTGTACTATTGTATTTCTGTACTACTGTACTGTTGTAGTAATGTACTACTGTACTATTGTATTGTTGTACTACTGTACTATTGTACTACTGTACTATGTACTAATGCACTACTGTACTATTCTAACTGTACTGATGCACTACTGTACTATTGTCTGTCTGGACTACTGTACCATTGTACTACTGTACTACCGTACTATTGTACTACTGCACTTACCACTGTACTATTGCACTACTGTACTACTGTACTACTGTACCATTGTACTATTGTACTACTGTACTATTGTATTACACTACTACTGTACTACTGTACTGTTGTATTATTGTACTACTGTACCACTGTACTACTGTATTGTTGTACTACTGTGCTAATGTACTATTGTAATGCTGTATTGCTGTACTACGACGCGGCAGCAAATCAATCCATCCCGACCGAACCCCCCGTAATAATCAATCCCCCCCGGGCCGTGAAATCAATCGACCGGAGGGGGGAGGTTTATTATTATGATGTGAACATTATTTTTACTACATGTGACGATTCTTGCTGTTATTCTTGTTCGCACTTTACTACTCGTACTAATATTGCCTGCTATTGTGACGATTCCTACTACTATTACTACTATTACTATTATTACTACTACTACAAGTATTATTCTTGTTACCATTATTGCTAGCATTACTATTATTACTATTATTAGTACCAATGCTTTTATTACTACTATTAAGTATCATTATTTTTACGATTTTGACTATTTCGTTGTTTTGTTGTTGTTGGCGTCCGGGGGCGCATTTTTCTTTCGCTGTCGTCCCCGGGGGCGCGTGTTTTTTGTTGTTTTGCTGTCGTTGCGGGGGCGTGTTTTGTTTTGCTGTCGTTGCGGGGGCGCGTTTTTTTCTTGCTGTCGTTGCGGGGGCGCGTTTTTCTTTTTGCTGTCATCCTCGAGGGCGCTTTTTTGCTGTCGTCCCCGGGGGGCGCGGTTCTTTTTTTGCTGCCGTTGCGGGGGCGCGTTCTTTTTTTGGCTGTCGTGTTGGGGGCGCGTTTTTTTTTGCTGTCGTTGCTTGAACCGGGGCTCACTCACTCACTGGCTTCCAGGGTCCGCGCAACGACCTCAAAAACCAACATAAAGCAACTACAGCCAAAAAGAAAACACGGGTGCCCCCGGTCCCACGTGAAACTTGCGAACAACAAGGGTTAGGCACATAAGATATTGAAACTGATTGGGATGCGATCGTTTCATAAAGACAGCAGGCCTTCTCCAGAAGAGGGTTGGGCATACTCGTGCTGACGCCACCAAGCTCTGAACCTTATCACAGTTGAAGCTACGGCGCTTCGGCAATAGTATTCGGAAGTAAAGGCTCCAGCGGACAGCACAAAGTACGACTTCTAGTGGAAAGGCCTCCCGCTTGGCACTTGGCTGCGGCTACAAGAGCTGGTTTGCAAGATCGGCACGTCCATAGCTGCAGATATGGCATGCGGCGTAACGGGAGCTAGCATTGCCTCTTCGCTGCCACACACTAATATGAAGAAACCTTGGGTCTTTATTACGGCTCTTTGTATGGATCCTAATATTTTGTGGTGAAAAGACCATTGGTTTCTGAATTAGGTTCCTACATTAGCACGGTCTTGCCTGCACGTTTTCTTGGCCTTTTCCGTGGGCTTGGAGAGATGGCGCCTGAAGGCCACTGTAAGTTCTGTACAGTGTTCGGACAGTGCAAGGCGCAAATGTATTTTAGAATGTGCGCAGCCATTCTGACGTAAGGCACCTCTTTCGCCAGACCTCAGATAAAATGCTCAAAATGGGACACAAATACAAGAGCTTTCCACAGCCTCAGTTCGGGACGCAGGAAGTTAGAGCAATGGAACCTATCAGCGCTGAACTTAAGCTAGCAGCTAGCAGCTACCAGCTACCGATGAACCAGGCTTCTCTTCAGCATGAGACGCTGGCCGTGCGGCAAGCATTGCCTAAACGAAGCGGCAAACAGAAGACTTTCAGGAGCTTGGGTTTGGAATGTCGTCGCCTCCTCACTGTCTCGGCAAGCCGCCTGCCGAACTGCGGCTCAAACGCAGGCAAGACGTTCTTCTCACGCGCTTTTCAATGGACCGCCTGTGCACAAGCAGCAGCAGCATGCGCCAGCACGTGGGCGGTGAACGCCTCCGGTTGTGATACAGGTGTAGATATTGGTCGCCCAAGCCCCACTTTCCCTACTGCTCCTGCTCCGACAATCGAACTGAGCTTTCTAAGCTCCTCACCCTGTCCGTGCGGGTATCCAAGCACAACGCCTGCAGCGTCATCAACTTATTCCAGTAGTCCCGTGAAGTCGTGGGGATAGCGTGCTGCCTTCAAAAGCCTCCACGCTGTGTTCAGGATTCCACTAGCCTGGGTAGTGCATGCGGAGCCGTTCATGACAACGCAATACCTCTCACTGCATTCACACTCAAATCCTAGATCTGGTGATTCGGTGCATGTTGGCCGAGGCACCTGACCTTTCATGCCGACCTCTTTTGCTTGACAAAGCTATGCTCAAGACTGATGCAGCTTGTGCACTGGTCGCCAATTCCAGACCTTGACAGGTGTAGCTGGCGCTAGCTCCCGGCCCGTATCTGAACAGCTTGATCAGCCAAGGCAGTCACAAGCATCTCCGAGTTCATCGGTTGCATGAGGCTGAGCAGCTGCAAACCATTCCTTTTCGAGCCGAACGTGACTGTTATGGGGCCATGCGTCTTCGACATAGCACGTAGAACAGAAATTGACGAAGCGGTGTGCCTGCAGAGCATTGGCAGTGGAGGGCGTGTATGCCTTGCAGGACATGGGGCACTGAGCCAGACCGCAAGGCTGGTCATCGTGAACACATCCATGACGTGACGAGCCACCGCTGGACTGCGTGCCAGGAGCCGCAAATAAGCAATGCACCCGTTGACCTGCTGTGAAGCAGAAGTTTTCAGTTGCTGTACAATCTGGCCTCTATGATACTACAAAACCGAAGGTTGGAAGGTTGGCTGTCAGCTTCGCATGAACAGCAAGTGCCACACAATGAAAGGATCCTGAAGCATCGAATGCAGCAAAAGCGCTCTTGTGGCAATATAGTCAACGTCGTGGCAGTCCTCACCATGTTTTCACATTCTGCTCGCTGTCCGGCTATTGCGCGCCTGTTGCCGCTGACAGCGATGAGCATCTGGCGGCGCCACGCAGACCGTCACCGGCAACAGTTAACATCGAGCAAATCGCTGCGACATTTGATTCCTGAAGGCAAGACTTCTCTTGCACCAATCAGCGAGGTGAGTCTTGCCCCACACTGATTTTCCACTGGCCAGAGGCAAGTGAGAGCGTACATCCCACAAGCCAGCCTCTACCACAGATGAAACTGAAAGAGCAGCAACCTCAGAGCAATTCACAGCGACTAGCTCGGGTTGAGGGTGTACGGCTACTATAGGAGCTTAGTGTTTTGTGTTCGGGGTTTCGGGTTTGGGAGTCAGCTGTAGCTTTCTTCTCTGCTTTACCACTTCTGGTGTCCTGCCGCGGCATCCTCTACGCCGTTACACTTGCCGCTTCGAATGTGAACCGAGAGAAGGAGAAACGAGCGACGTAGATGCACAAACTGTTTTTGCTTCACGGCTTCATTCATATTGAAGTCGCTTTCCGTCTGAAAACTTCAAATCGACAGCTTGCCGCAGCTGGGAAACGAGAACATGGAAGTGTTCAAATCCCGGCAGATCTCTCACGAACCTGGAATAAAGTAAGTCCGCGGCACAAACAGCAGTCGCCAACTTCTTCCGGGTCAGAGTTCCAACCTGAGGACCACACTCAAGCTTGTTCACTGTAGTGTCCCTGCACCTTGTAAATGATGAGCAAAGCAATTCAACCCTCCTAACTGGAGAAACCGGATCGAAATGACTCAGGCAGAAACTTCAACTCGAAGCAACAACGTCAGGTAACGCCAAATTGTTGCCCCATACCTGTGTCAGATCCGCAGCCACACATGAAATGAAAAAAGAACTCGCTCCTCGTAAGAGAGGCTCCAGTTGTCCGAAGGGCATCCAAGAACTCGTCCCAGTCTCAGCATATCATGTTCGTTTTTTGAAACAGGCAGCACCCCCAACTCAGCAGGGGCTCAGGATGTGACCTGCCGATGGAAGGCACTGGACCGACAGCAACGCTCCAGGAAGTTCCAAGAGTTCCGTCAATTTCAACAGGTCCTTCAGCGTCACAGGTTTTCGTTCAGGCAACATTTTTATCGACATATAATATAGTCAATGGAGATTTTAAACACGCAGCAGACCTGGACAAGCGCCGTACGAACATCAAGCCTGATATCAAATGAGTCGACAACGATCACAGTCAACAAACACAGGAAATACAAGGTGCAGACAGCGGCTTATCCGCGCAGTACATGCTCGAGGGGTGGCAACTGCAAACCTTTAAGTCGAGCTCCCTAAATGTTGCATCATGGGTGTTCATCTACATGCATCATGCTAGCGCAAAGAAGCTCTGTTATCATGAACTGATAACTCAGAATAAGCTTCAAAAGCTACGTGCCAAAACGTACAAAATAGATGCATGCAAACAAAAACACATCCGATGGCAAACACCTGCGGGTTACAAATGGATGCATTGGACAAGTTAGGCATTCCGCAGTTGTTCCCCGGCGGCCTAATGGAACCGTTTTGCCCTGGGATATTTTCCCTCTAGACTAGGTAGCGCTTGGTAAGCTCTGGACCGTGGTGTTAGACAGTCAAGCTGGTGGTGAGTAGAAGTTTGTTTGCACAGTCCGTCGACGCAGTATACGCTTGGGCTTCACAAGGCTCGTTTTGATGGCATGCCTGTCATCCTCGTACTTATAGACCCGGCTCCACATTGAGCCATGGTGTCAGAAGCAAGGAAAAGCTCACAAATGCAATTGAAAACAACAGGATGCGGGAGCGCGAAGATGCACTCAACACAATGCCTCTTAGCCTCCTGTATTGTTCCCTTCCATAATCCGTTTAGCCGCACAGAACCGTGACGCCGCGAGGCGAAACGACTGCTAATGGTCAAACTCCTCAAAACATCGAACTGTCTGGAAGCATGAGTGAGTCTCCACGGTGTCGTCTTGCGAGCAGGACAAGAAAACTCCATCAAGATGCTTTGAACATCGCCCTGTTCTTGACATGCACACCGTAACGGTCTTGACAGTTGAAGGCATCCAGAATGTTTCTCGACGGTCTGTTTGTTATGCTTGCGCACTGCTGCCTCCCGAAACCAAAACACCCGCTCTGCTTTTCTGGCAACTCGAAACCCGCTCGTCTCACTTCGAATGCGTTCCATTGCTTTGCAAACCATCGAATTGGGTTGACGTGCTGATCCATCCCAGATGCCGGCAATCCTATTGGAAAATAAAAAATACAAAATTTCATCTAAATATGTTTTGTCAAAACTCTACTCTGGAGGCCCCTCCAGCCTTGGCCAAAATCTCGACAATTTCCGGACCCAGAAGCGGGCCCGTGGACAGCATAGAAAATTTAAACAGCAAACTTGCCAAGTCTTCCCCAAATCTTGGAAGGAGACTGCAAGAAAAGCAAAGCACAGAAAACCTGTTGCAAGCCTGTGTGGAAATCATGGAACTGGAGCTTGAAACAGAAACCCGCAATTGGAAACCAGACA
>CAJNJA010018505.1:0-10560 GCA_905231915.1 Symbiodinium necroappetens | reverse complement strand
TAAGAGGAGCAACAGAAGTAGGAGGACTAGTGACTAGTGCGCTGCATAGGTTCGCAACAATCATCGTGCTCTCAGCTATGAAGGCACACACGCATTGAGAATGAACTCGCGAGCCTGTAGGGCTTCAACAGCATCAGGCCGTGAGCTCGAGGATGGTTTTGAAGGTCAAGGCTGCTAAACCCTAAAAAACCGTAAACACCCTAAAAACCCCTAAAACCCCTAAACACCCTAAAAAAACCCTAAAAACCCTGAAAGCCCTAAACGCCCTAAACCATCCTAAACTCTAAGGTTGGGAGTTTTGGACTATTTGGCGACACGAAGTTGCATGGGCACACTAGCTCACTGAATGCCAGCCAAAGATCGGAAAACCTCCTGGGGAACGCAAATTGCAGAAACGCCCATGAACAAAGAAAACCGTACAGAGCGAGGATTTCGTGCCAACGACTAGAAATAGACAACTTGCTTGTATGCTACTAAGGAGCAGCGATATGAGTATACAGCAGCCCCTCCACTCTACCCTAAATCCTGGGGGGTTTCCTAAACCCAACACTAATTCGTTAGGGTTGAAGCCGCTTTTTGCTGAGGAGTCTTCCCGAGAGGCAAGCTCTGGGGCGAAAGGAGGTGCCGATGCTGTGTTGGGAAGTCTCGGAAGCCGACCAATCTAGGGGACTTATCAGGATTAGACTAATGTAGGGACCTTCATAATTAGAAAAGGTTTTTGGGGCCCATTATACTATACTTATAATAATGAAACCCCAAAATCGTATTGGTAATTCTCTAGGCCCTGTATTAGGCTTGCAAGGTTTCTTATGAGGGGTGGGGGATGAAATTGCGCTTGAGGGTTGTAAAGAATTCATGATGAGACCTTGACGAATTCGAAGGGGGCTGTCGGGTATCGCATGGTATAGTTTAGGTCTAGTTTACTAGAGTCACTAGAGTATACATCCAGAATATGATATGTAGTATGTAGTATACAGTATAGTACAGCGTAGCATAGCATAGGATGTACAGCAAAGTACGGCACAGTATACTAAGGTATATAATATAGTTTGCAGTATGTAGTACAGTTTGGCTCAGTGTGGTTTAACTGAACATAGTTTTGTAAGGATGGGCTCGGTGTGCAGTTTATCGCTTAGGGCTTGGGGTGTATGGAGTTGGGGGTTTGGGTTCTGGGGAGCCTAGGATGGGATGCTCGGAATCCGAGGACCGAAACATGCTGCAAAGCATATTTGGCTCTGTGGGGTGTGGCGGCCTGTCACATCCAGCTGAATACTCGTTGACACTTTCAGCAAGCATCAGAAATCCTGCACCCCAAATCTTCAACCCAAAACCCTGCGCACTAAACCACAAAACCCTGAACATCCTTTTTGGTAGGGTTCACATCACAAACTCTCTGCCGAAAGTGTGCGGAAGCTTTCAGTTATGGTAGTCGAAGGTACGACCTGCTCCCGATCACAACTCCGGGACATGGCCTTACAAAGCCGCGGTACGATGTAACAACCACTCTTGTTTGGACATGTCATCGTACAGAAAGCCCGGAAAACGAGGTTCTGATGCCAAACTCTTAAAGGTCTCGAAACTGGAGCCCTGAAAAATGAGGGATCATACGCCTCTTCAGGTGTTTCAAAGGGGTTCGATACAGGGTCCTATGAGGCTTTAAGGGTTTGGGTCTAGGGTTTGCCCCTAAACCCTACACCCCTAGCCCCTAAACCCCTAAACCCTTAAACCCTAAACCGGTTTTGGGGGTTTACTACACCCCTCGAGGGCCCCCTAAACCCTTAAACCCGAGACCCCTAAATTCTAAACACGACAGCCCTCCAAAGTCTTCTACCTTCCACCCGATCTCCCAGGTGCTCACCATCGAGCTGAGCTGGACTGCACAATGTTGCGATTCAAGGGACCTCAAACGTAAACTTAATGTAGGGGCCTTACAATGATTAGAATAGGGTCTTGGGGCATATTTATTATACTATAACTATAACTACAATAAGGAACCCCAAATTAGTATAGGTAATTATTTAGGCACCTATATTAGAGTGGCAGCAAACGGCAGCTATATCCTTAGAAGGCCGCACCCCTGCAAAAGAAAAACCCGGAAGGGAGCTTGTAAGGCCAGGTGCTCGGACTAAAAGCGGCTGAAAGCCCGGACATGAACAAGTTACCCATAAGCCCCTAAGTAGTTCCGTTTTATGGTTCATATTTAAACCCCTATAAGGTACTTCCAAAAAGGAACTACTAAGGAGCCTATGGGTAATTACAATGCAGACCACAGAAACATCACTCCCGACACGAAAATAATTCAGGATTCCTACTACAAGCCTGGCTCGGCCAAGGTGGCCGTAAAGCCGAAACCCTAAGCCTGCAGCTTAAACCCTGGACCCGGAAACCCTTCAACATCCCTTTACTGGCGCCGACCCCGTGACAGCCGCAAAACAATGTTGTGGTATTGGCTCGAGCTCACAGATCAACGGCCCCGATGGCCTAGTGGGTTTGTCCCAGACCCCTAAAATCCAGCTCTGAACCCCGTAAACCCAAAACCCAAAAAGTTAAACCCCTAAGCCCTAAACTCAACACCTGAAACCCCTAAACCGTTTAACCGAAAACCCAAAACCTTCAACCCGAAGCCCATAAACTCCGAGCCTACAGGCTTGGGCGTTGGGCTCTTCCCTTGACCCTTCGATGTTCATGGATTTAGATTTCGGGACTTGGAGAGGTTCGAGCTTTGGGTGACTCATGGGCGTAAGGACCAAGGGTTTATGCCTAAACCCTCAACCCTTAACCCTCAACCCTTAACCCTCAACCCTAAGCCCCAAATAAGGCCTAAGACATGCGGCCCCAACACTAGAACCTTGACGATTCTAGTCCACACATTTCAGGCCATTAGCTGGACTCTTGCTAGGGGATCTCATTTAAGGTACCATAATAAGGAAACCATATTAGTTACTATAGATCCCCATCATGGTAGCTTAAGCAAAATCCCTTAACAGGAACCCAGGTAGTCGGCCTGGCCGCTGCAACAATACATATTACCCCACCGCAGAAAACCATATCGCAGACATCGACAGCGCATGACACCGCATCGCGATATCGCACCTCCAACTCTCCAACCCTCCCCTCTCCAACTCTCCAACCCTCCCCCAACCCCCCCATCCTCCAACCCGCCCTCTCTCCAACCCTGCAACCTCCCAATCCTGCAACCTCCAACCCTCTACCTCCCCAGTCCAACCCTCCACACTTCCAACTCTCCAACCCTCAACACCTCCAGCCCTCCAACTCCTTCCAACCCTCCAGTCCTCCAGCAGTGTGGAAGGCTGGAGGTGGATGGCTGGAGGCCTGGAGGGGCTGGAGGGGCTGGACGGCTGGAGGTCTGCAGTTTGTGGTTTACGGTTTTGGGGTATAGGGTTTATAGGCGCAGACTCTAAACTTCACAGCCGTCACCAGAAAGGCAAACCCTCGTCTTCAAGGCCCCTCAAGGCCTGTCTCCACCAGCAAAAGGTCCACCAGTCCTCAAGAAACTGCGGCAAAAGAAGCGTGGCAGTTGCAGCAATTCGAGGCCCGAGCGTTTTCGTCATCAGCATTTTCAATGCGGCACGAACAAGACGATGTTTGGCGACTCCGTGAGCAAGGTGATCCATCTGAAGTACAAAGGAGAACCAGTCTTGGCCATCACGTTCCGGAAAATGGGACCTGAGAAGAGCTAATGGAATTCAAATGGAATATTGGGAGCCAAGCTCGCAGCGAGTTTGTCTCCAACGATGTCAAAGAAGTCGCCGGAAGACCATGCAAGAGAAGCAATGACAAGGAGACAAAAGACATTGAAAAGGCCTGAATCCAATCCACGAGAGTGTCCAAGTGTTCGGCTCGCGAGAAGCGAGCAGCAAACATGTTCTTCTGCTCCTCCGCAGAGATTTCCCTGCCTGTTGTTCCCAGGGAGCCCACTACCCCGTAGTATTATTCGGAAACTTCCTGGCATCAGATCATGAAACACTTGTAATTTAAAGCCTTTAAAGCATACTCCAAGTAAATGACACCATAAAGCTCGCTTGAGGGCTGGAGGGTTGGAGGGCTGGAGAGGTGGAGGGTTGGAGGGTTGGAGGTTGGAGGGTTGCGAGGTTGGAGGGTTGGAGAGTTGGAAGCATGGAGGGATGGAGGGTTGGAGAGGGGAGGGTTGGAGGGTTGGAGGGCTGGTATCGAATCGCATCGCACCGCCAAAAGCAATACCTAGCAATACTGTACCGCAGACAACCGCAAACAACCGCAAACCGAGCGAACCGAGGTTTGACAATCATGGTCGGGAATGCCGGGAGTTGGATTAACTAAAGCAATTGAAGATCGTGCTTGGGGTTTAGGGTTTGGGGTTTTGGGCTTGTCAAGCATTAAGACCCAAGTTCGGTCTGCCTTTCATGTTAGGGCTATGACAACCGGCTATTTGTGTTCTCAAACCAATTAGTTATGAGTTTTTGCTGTGTATACGGGCCTTCTCCGCTAGAAGCCCTTAAGGCGCAACGGGGCCGTCATGGTGGCGGATGCGGAACAACATGCAGCTCACACATACCCGCTTTTTCAGGTACGTTGCTGCAGAACGAAGCGAAAATCGGAAGCACGCCGAACATGCTGTTCCCTGACAGTTTTTCTTCGAAGTCCTATGCTTACTGCATGGCTTTGCCGCGGATTTTTCTAGGCTCCTCATGATATAAGCCGCATATTATAAGCCCGTATAGACTGTAATAGTATAGGGATCGTAAGCAAGTGGCTCCGGATGGTTAGGATTACCCCTAAACCCTAAGCCCGTAATTAAGGCTTCACCCTTAGACCCCAAACCCGTGAAGCCTGCGTCACTGAAGGCTGTGTCCGGAGCCTGCCTTTTGAACCATCCGGTCTAAGGGTTGTGGGCTTAGCGTATTGCGTATTTAGTACTTGGGGATTAGGGGCTAGGAGAGTTTAGGGCTTCTGTTCAAAGACACACACACACACACATACACCCAGGGGCGAGCATGAGCTTCTTTAAAAGTTGCTGCTTTCAGGCGTGGCCTCCGCGGCACCCATGCTTGATACGTCTGTCCCCTCGACGCCAACTTCTGGGAGTGTTGGTTCCAGGACCTCAAAGTGGGCTTCAGCTTGAGTGGGCGAACAAACATGAGTTTAAGTATAGGATCGTAGCTTGTAGTCTCGGGATTTCGGGATAAGCTTCTGTGGTTTGAAGGTTTAGGCTTGGGTTGTGGCAAGACTATATCTAGGCACAAATCGCAGTATTATCCCGCAACCCCAGCGGCCTTGTGTACCTACCGTACTTGTGAAGCACGATCTTGCCGAAGAAAGACCCCGCACGACCGTGACTGGTTCATATTGCAATACGGATGCTACAAGTCCTGCAACTACTCGATGCTAACTTTCATACATCTCTGCAGGGCTTTCAAGGTAGGTTTCAGTGTCTTTAAGTGTCATTCTCCAGATACACTTTCGTGGATCCCCATTTAACAGGCAAGTCTTTGAAACTGAACCCTGGACCGGATTCTCGACAGCGTCGTATATGCCACATCACGATGCATCCACAAGCCCGTCCATTTTCTCAAGTTCGTGGGGGGGTTTGTTCGGTGCCAGAACGAAAGGTTTCCTTACGCTCCACTATACGCAGACACCATGTTCGAAGTATCAAGCTCCTATGTGGTTGGCTGAAACAACTATATACAGCGAGCTCCGGGGCTGTGCAACAGTTCACCATCCTAAACATCCCAAATCCTACATGTGAGCTAAGACAGGGGCCCGCACTCTATGCGTCCATGTAGCCAAAAATAGTGTTTAATTGGCCCTAAAGTACCTATATATAGCGACGATTTCAAGGCCGAATATACCATGCATAATTCTTGGTTACATGGACCCTCAGGCGCAAGGGTTTAGGCTCCCTAAACCCTAGACCCATAATTCGAGCAGGACTTTTGTTTTGAAGTGGTGGGAGCTCTATACTCGAATCGAAAAAGCGACGCCACAGGGATGTCACTCCTCAGTGATTTGTTTAACAAGGGCCTACATAATCAGATTAGGGTTTATTGGGGCATCTCATGCTGCAAGTATGAAGCGACTAGCAGGGACCTCTACAATTTTCACACCTCCCTCCTAAAGCTTTGCTTAAGACTTAAGACCTTGGCTTTTGAGATCTTCGGATCGCTGCGACCTCTGCGCAGGTGCATCTGACATCTTGCGCAGCACGCAGGTTGTCTGGAGGAGGTGTCCGATTTCGGCTCTACAGCTTTCCTGAACTCTAGAAAACCTGCAATCTCAACCTTAAGTAAACCCTGGAAGACCTGGATCCTAGACCCCCTAGGATCCTATACCCTGTAAAGCTGTAAACCGCTCCTTTTCAAGATGTCTTTACGTAAAGGTCCTTCGTGAGGCAGGCTTTTGGGCTACAGGTTCGCGTTTGCGCTTCAATGCGGCTCCTTCTTGCGGCATTTCTCGCCATTTTAGCTTAAGATCCATGGATATAGGGAGGCAACGCACCCCAAACCCTACACCACAAGATGGGGCTCCAGAAAGGCATGACACTCGGGGTTCGGGGTTTAGAAGGTCTAGGGATTTAGGGCGGTCAGGCTTCACATGCCAGATCTTCTTAGTGTACAGTGTGCCGCGTCTTCGACTTCATGGAAGCTTATGCGGTGGGTACGTCCTCAAGTAGCAGCCTTGTATGCCTTGAACAAAGCCCCAAAAAAGTCAAATGCATAAACCCCCCACCTAAGTGTCAGAAGCTGCTGGCACCTCTTGGAGGCTGGCATACAGTAGGCTCTGAAGTGTTGCTTTTTCTAATCCTGAACTGTTGCGCCCACAGTCAAGCCGAAATCCATCTGCTCCGACTACCTTGCCGAAGGGAGCCCAGAGTAACCCTGGGCCCTTACTTGGAGGCGCTCGTGGGTACTTGGAGACATACTAGTGGAGGAGTTGAGGCTTTTACGGTGTTTGGGGGGCTTTAGGGATTCCGGCACTGAGGGTTTGGGGGTTTGCAAGATGCCGCAAAGTAACCTTAGATTTAGCAGAGCTTATGACCCTGTCTCCGAGACCTCAGACACTTCCCGGGCACTCCATCTACCCTCTGTCTGATTCTTTTACCTACTATTTAGTTACTATTTGGGGACATATGCCCCGATGTTTAAGGAGGGTCCAGGTTCCAGGTACCCATGAACCTCCAAGGATCATGCAGTGGAGACCTCAAGGAAGTCCCGGGCATTGTGTGGTTTCAAGCTTCCCAAGCTGGGCCTTGATTGAACTGCAGCATGGCGGTCTTCTTGAGGCGAAATCGTGGCTTGCGGGTGGATTTTCGGATATGTGCTGATGGAGATTACGGCATTCTTGAAAGCTCGTCCGAGAGTCTTCCCCGTCAACTTGGAACTGTGAAACTTGACTTGAAAGTCCTCCTGCAGCAAGCCAGCGAGGCCAAAGTGAAAGTGTACAGCTACCTGGCTACTTGGATATCTTCGCCCACATGGCATTTCTTGCATTCCGCATCTTGATGTCGGTCTGAAATATAGAGGCGTGAGCAATTTACTTAGATTTCATCCTTGCCTTCCCTATATAGTCATGCGATCAGACGTTATAAACACTGAGCCCCAAGCCAAAGTCATAAGCAAGCCCCCAAGCCCTGTTGTATCTGTTAATCCCGTATTCGCTGCTCAGAATCCGACATCCCCCAACCAACAGCTCCCTATCCGATGTAAAATAAAAGACATGGAACTCGCGATGATTGGGGGTGGGGTCGAAAATGACAATGACGATGACCATATTTGAACTGCTTTTGAAGCTTCGGAGTTTCGTATCAACACTGCTACCGACACCGGTACTGTACTCTCCGCAGACAGGTCTGCACGCGCAGCTGTTTCATGTTCAGGTAGTGGATACTCGGCTTAAGACTGGGCTAGCCATAGCCAAGGTCAGTTGTCATGCTACAACTATTTGGTAGGGATTGTGACCAGCTCAGCAAAACCGCAGCAGCCAAGGAGCAGCCATTTAAACACCAAATTATGCAGACAGAGAACACCAGGATCTCGATTAGTATTGGTATGAGCAGCTGCACTCACAGACACACATAAGCATGTATGCGCTGTGGTATGTAGGCATACATTTCTGTACATGCGGCTTAGACTCACACACAGAAAGAATATATGTGTACATATGAACAGACAAAATTAAATGAAATGCATATATTGTATGTTCATGCATGTCTGTGTATTTATGTATGTATGTATGTATGTATGTATGTATGCATGCATGTATGTACGAAGGAATGCAGGAACGAATGTATTTCTGTATTTATGTATGTATGTATGTATGCATGTACTGTATGTGCTGAATGTACTGTATGTATGTATGTCTGTATGTATGTCTGTATTTGTGTATGTATGTGCGTATGTACGTGCGTGCACTATGTATGTATGCCTGCATGCAAGTAGGAGGGATTGAGGAGGGGAGGGTGGAATAGAGGTATAAGGCAACCCAGAAAGAGATAGACACAGATACGGAGATACAGGGAGAGATAGAGATAGAGCCAGATAGAGACAGAGATAGAGATAGAGAGATAGAGCCAGATCGAGAGACACATATATATATATATACATAGAGAGAGAGAGAGAGAGAGAGAGAGATCGATAAAGAGAGAGCGCATCCAGTGGAGACTCTAACAGTTCAATCATGCATTAGCATTAGAATTCTTGAGGTCTTGGCCTCGGGACAAGCTGCTCAGAGAACACTCCTTGGAGTGAGTGCAGAGGTCGTTAGAGCCTGCACAGCTGCATGGATCAGTATCATCATGCTCTTGGGCTCTACAAGCCTTGAACAGGTTTTCTCGTGAATGGGTTACATAGCTAGTGTTCCTGAAGTCCGCAAAGATTTGGGGTATTACAATATATAACACCTCTCAGAAAATATGCCCCCACAGGTCCCACACTCTGCTCCTCTTGGAAGGTAAGCTTTTCGAATGCAGCTTTCGAAAAGAAGAACACATCGCAAAGAGACACCACCAGACTTGTCCCAACTCGAACTAAGCCAGGCGCCACAAACGAGTATTGCAGATCCTGTACACCCTCGTGCAAACAACCATGTGAAGCCATTCTCAACAGAGCAACAGTCACAACCAACAACCCTCTGCTTGTTTTCATGAGGGCTTTTTTCGGATAATGTACGGGTTTAGCACTCTACTTCCGGAAATCGGTGTTTTGCATTCCCCGAAGTGTTTTGCGTTCCCCCAGCTGCAGCTCAAACCTTGAACCGGATACTTAAACAACGCCGGACGACTGCGTCAGCAGACGCCATCTGTGCTCCAGAGCACAAACGCACCCCCCCCCGCCCGCCCGCCGCCCCCAGTCCCCAGAGCCTCCCTGCGAATGAGAACCCTGAGCCCTACACCCTAAGCCCCTAACGCAAAACACAAGCCCGCACTACTTGCTTTCTCTCGACGCCCAAAACAACTCGTGGCTCGAAGCCCACACCCCACAAACGTCAAACCCAAAGCCCAAACACCAAAGCCGAAATTTCACATGAACTGTAACTTCAGATCCTAGACCTTGGGTCGTGGACTCAAAACCCTGCAGCTCCCTAATTCTCTATCCTGCGACCCCAGATGCCCCCTCCCACCCGCCTCCCCCCAACAGAAACCCGAAAACCCTCATCCTTAAACCCTAAAAATCCGATTCTCAGACCCTAAACCTCAAACCCTGATCCTTTTCAGACTATGCCCTCCCTACCTACACCCTATAACCCTGAAACCGAAACCAAAACCATAACCTCGAAACTCGAAACCTTCGACTCTAACGCAGAAAAAAAAGCGAAAACCATAAACCTAAAGCCCTAAACCTGACTTAAACCTTTAGATCCCTAATCAGAAAACACTCCCGAATAAAGCACCCCCCAAACCCTAAAGTCCTAAAGTCTGGAGCGCTATAGACTGTAAAGGCCCTCCACCCCAAAACTGCCTCGACTGTGATTCGATCCAATCAAGCTGGTCGTGGGTGCTGCGCTCCGCGCGGCGTTCGGCCTTCCATGCTTCGAGGAATTATACTATACACAACCCAAACCCAAAAGACTAAACCCCCTAAACTAAAGACCTTTAAAGCCAGCACCTGCGATATTCCAACCAGCACGGAGGTACAAACAATGAAGCCTCACCAGCCCGCCCAGCTGTGGGCAACCAGAAGCAGACTCAAATGGGAAAAACTTTTAAGGCCTAGGGCTTCTTAGTTTGGGGGCTAAAGGGTTGAGGCTTTTGTATTTTGCTCTAAGGGTTGCATGATGAGCAGGCTCCTGCGGAAAACAAAGAGGACACCTACCTATATAACCGAAGCCCACACTGAAACCCTGAACCCCAAACCCTAACCTGTCTTTGAAGGCTTGACAACGGCCACATCTGTTCGGTGCCGCAGAAGCTCATGAGCAGAAAGAACTTGGCACAACTGAATTTCGACGACTACCTCCTCCACCTTAGGGTTTCAATTTCTTTGGTGTTTAGGGTTTGTGGGATTTTTTTTGACTGGTGTTTGGTCCCAGCCAACTGGATTGATTTGGGGGGGGGGGGGGGGG
>CAJNJA010018503.1:0-10561 GCA_905231915.1 Symbiodinium necroappetens | reverse complement strand
CTGAATCCGCTCACAGCTGATGCTGACGATGTCTCGTCTGCGGCTGGGTCGAATTGTGGCACCTGTGTCCAGTCATGTCGAATTGTTGCCATGACTGCGGGTTCAAAGGTGGAGCGTCTAAAGCGTCTAAAAAGGATTCCAGCTGATGCTGGTGATGCGCTTTTTGGGGTTCGCTGAATCCGTCCAGAGTGGGTCGACGCTGACGCTGGGGTTCGAGTGGGTCGAACTGCTGCACCTGCTGAGTTAACGGGCCGGGAGATGGGAGGGAGATCAACAAGATTCCAACTGATGCTGCTGATGCTGGCTCTGCGGGGGTTCGCGAACTACTGACCTGCTTTGGGTTCAAAATTCGTCCAAGGGATGCGAGTGAAAGCCTCAACCGTCTTTTTACAGCTGCTTCGTCTGCGGCTCGCTGAATCCACGCAATGACTGGGTCGAGCGAGCTGCTTCACCTGCTCTGATGCTGTGGGTTCGAAGACCCGGAGATGCGAAAAAGGGATTCCTTCTGATGCTGATGCGCGCCGCTGGGGTTCGGTGAATCACCTGCTGTGCATTCAAGGGCAAAGTTCTCCAGCTGTTGCTGATGATGCTGGCTCTGTTGGGTCTTGCTGACTGGGTCGAACGGCGGCAATGGTTGCTGCCGATTCAAAAGTCCCGGAGATGGGAGAGAGAGAGAGAGAGAGAGCGAGCATTTGAAAGAATTCCAGCTGATGCCGATCATGCTCGCTTTGCGTTTTGCTGCACCGGCCAACGGGTGGGTCGAATTGCTGCAGATGCTGGTGGAGAGCGGTTCATAAAATCCAGCTGATGCTGATGTGTGCTGAACCGCTCAATGAGTGAGTCGAGCTGCTGCACCAACTGTGGGTTGCAAAGGATTTCCAGCTGATGCTGATGATGTTTGGTCGGCTCGCTGAATCAATGAGAGGTTCATAGACCCAGCGATGCGAGAGAAAGTGCAACCAGATTTCGAGCTGATGGTGATGATGCCGGCTGCGGTTAGCTGAATCTCGTTCAATGATTGGGTCGAATCGCTGCAAGCTTCAAAGCCCGAGATGGGGCGTGCATAAAGACTTGCAGCCTGCAGTTTGTAAGAGAGGACAGTTGGAACAACAATTCAAGCTGATGCTGATGATGCTCGCTGTAACCGCTCACAGCTGATGCTGATGATGCCTCGTTTGCGGCTGGGTCGAAGTGTCGCACCTGTGTCCAGTCATGTCGAATTGTTACCATGACTTGCGGCTTCGAAGGCATCTAAAAAGGATTCCAGCTGATGCTGGTGATGCGCTTTTTGGGGTTCGCTTAATCCGTCCAGAGTCGGTCGAACTGCTGCACCTGATTTGAGTTAGGTGGGCCGGAGATGGGAGGGAGATCAACTCGATTCCAACTGATGCTGCTGATGCTGGCTCTGCGGGGGTTTGCGAACTACCGACCTGCTTTTGGCTCAAAATGCGTCCAAGGGATGCGAGTGAAAGCCTCAAACGTCTTCTTACAGCTGCTTCACCTGCTTTGATGCTGTGGGTTCGAAGACCCGGAGATGGGAATAAAAGGGATTCCTTCTGATGCTGATGCGCGCCCAGAGGTTCGGTGAATCCGCCCACCGAGTGGGTTAGACGTTCAAGGGCAAAGTTTTCCAGCTGTTGCTGATGATGCTACAAGTAGCTCTGCTGGGTTTTGCTGACTGGGTCGAATGGTTGCAGTGGTTGCTGCCGATCCAAACGTCCCGGAGATGGGAGAGAGCGAGCATGTAAAAGAATTCCAGCTGATGCTGATGATGCTCGCTCTGCGTTTTGCTACCTCGGCCAATAAGCGGTTCATAAAATCCAGCTGATGCTGATGCGTGCTGAATCCGCCCAATGAGTGAGTCGAACTGCTGCACCACCTGTGGGTTGCAAATGATTTCCAGCTGATGCTGATGCTGATGATCCTTCGGCCTTGCTGAATCTCTCGTGCTGTCTGGGAATGGCTAGGGCGATGAATCAGTACGAGCATACGGCGATATGCAAGAGGGCAGCAGTAGACGCCTTCTGACTTCCTCTGCAGACTTCGCCTGCCGACCCATCTCTGAACCCCTGCGTTGTTTGTTTCTAGCTGCTGCCTTCCGTGAATTCTGAGCTTGTTGCTTGTGTCGGGTATTCACCCAGCTCGACATCCGTTACCTCCAGCAGCCCCAGGCAAGCTTCCAAAACAGCAGGCGCAGGCAGCTTGGGCACCGCTGATCACTGTTGAGGGTTTGAGGGCTTGGCTGGCTTAACTTTAATGCTATACGTCGAGACATAGTCGATACGTTCCTTTTGAAGTTTTTTCGCGTGTAAGGATGGAGGAAGGAACTGCTTGCCAAGCCGAGTCGCGCTGTACCCGTAGCGCTGACATGAGCTGACTATTATCTCGTGGTCAACAGTTTGGGCTGCCTTTCTCGTGTAGTCTCACAGTCACTCTACCAGTCCCATGGAATGCTACAGTGGACGCCTGGTGTGCAGGCGACAATGCCGGGCTCCTTCGGTGGCTTCCAGGGTCTGGTCAATATGGCCAACATCCAGGCCCGGTTTGGGAGTGAAAAACAGTTGAAAAGGTGATTTATCCGGATGCGCTTACGAGCCGTGTGGGATTCCTAGCGCCATCTAAACCTTTAACTCTTCACATAGGTGATGCATGTGGGGCCTCAGATTCTACAGGGTTGTGTCTGGATTTCTTCGTTTTATGGCCAGTAGCAACCGACACCATGATAGCTTACCAGTCAGGGAGGGCATAAGCCACAAAGCAGGAATGTTCAAGAGTGGTCTGGCTTCAGTGGTTTTCGCCCTTTGGTTTCATTTCATGTCCTCCAGGGGTTGGGGTTTCATGTAGCTTTACTACAGGATGCCTGTGGTTTCCGGACCTGGGGAACGTCCTTCTCCACATGACAATCCGGTGTGGGAGCCGTAAGGACTTGAATCAAGATCCCTTCCAAAGTTCGTGTTCATTGAGTATTGTATGCGCTTGCTTGGGTTCCTGGTAGGTGCTCTACGGTACCAGGGAGGGACCCGGAACAGCATCCAAGAACCATCAGGATGCGGTTGACGGTCTAACCGCCTCGTCACGTATATATTTCCTACTAAGATCCCAGTCGCCACGTGCCCGAAAGAAGGGTAGTAAGACTAGCCTGCACTGCATGGAAAGCATGCTGAACCGCTATGGTATGCATCTCTACAAACCCCGAACCGCGAAAAGTCGACCCAGCACCAGGCTATGCCTATGCACATGCCGGGTGTGATGGGTATGGGAGCCCCGCAGAACATGTACGTGCCAGCGCCACGGCATTGAGACCACATGCCCTCAAGATCCTCAACAGAAATACGGCACTCGCCCCGAAAGGACCCTAAAGTAGATGACCACCCATTGACATCTTCAGTCAACCCGGTAACTCGGCGTCTCCCAGCCATTCTACTTCATGGCTTTCATTCTTTCGAGAGGCACACTTGCCAGTTTCAGGGCCTTCGGCCCATCTTTCTAGCGCAGCTTACTTGAAGGCTTTAGGGTTTAGCCAGGTTTAGGGTTTCTGGTCCCAGCAAATCCGGCAGTTTTCTGCACCTGGGGCGCGACAGGTGCTCGGGTGCCTTCCATCCGTTGACGCTAAGTACTCTAGTAAAAGGTTGACTGTTTGTTATCAGTTGGGCTTCCTGTCTCTTGCCTTTGAGGGCCATATGTCATGTCAACGGCAGGCAGCCCATCTTTACTACAGTTCTACTTATTCGGAATTATCGGGGTAATTACCTGCGGTCAGCATTCTGCGGAATGCAGAGGGCAGCTGTTGGTGGCAAAGGTGTGCACACAAATGTGGCAAACGACGCGTGTATGCAGCAACGCAGAAACGTGCCAGCTGTGTGAATCAATTTAAGGGCTGCATGTGTAGAGAGTCAGTCAGAGAGCGAGAGCACGATGTCCAATGCTGTCAGCAGGCAGAGTAAATCTGCATGGATCTAAGGAAGTCCACCAACGAGAGTCTAACTAGAGCCTTCCATGCTTCAGCATCTGCTGTCCTGGTCGATCAGCAAGTAAGGCTGCACCGATGCCTATGGGCACATCAATGGCAGCCAACATGGCTGCAAACATGGCCGCGGCGAACATGGCCACAAAAGCCGAGCCTGTGGACGACAACGGAAACGTCACTGGTGTGACTGTGGCCGCACCCTGTGCACCCCTGCCACTTGAGACCCAGAGCCCATTCCCTCAAACCACTGGGCTTCCAATATCACACTCATGAGATCTGTAGGAAATGTCTTGCCATGTCGAGGCCCAGGCCCAGTTTCGTTTGAGCCAATATCTCCTTAGGAGACTCTCGGGCACGTTCTGAGTAGGCCAGTAGGGCTAAGCAGCTTGCATAAACCTTGCAGCTGAGTCTAACCATTTCATTGCTGCATAAGTACCGGGCTTGCTGGTCCGCGACGCCCAAGACTGTTCAACGGCAGCAGCTGTATATGAGTAGTGGCATAGTGTTCTTGTCAGCTTCTCCACCTTTAACAGCGCAGAGGTTGATTGGTTGATGTGGTTTGCCGACACGCAGTAGTCGTGTTGGTTGCCGATTCCCAGCAGCAGTAGCAGTAGTAGCAGTAGCAGTACGTGGCAGTAGTCGTAGTAGTCGTAGTAGTCGTCGTCGTAGTAGGAGTAGAAGTAAAAGTCGTGGTGGTGGTGGTGGTAGTACCTGGTAGTAGTACGTCTCTGTAGTACACTGCCGCAGTGTCGACGAAGTCTGTTGAAGGCTTTTCGTTGCGTGCCCTTGCATAGAATACATGAGAGATGATACGCCCCTCCTCTCAAAGGACAAGACTAATTCCTCACAGCAGCAACCGGGCGATCCCTCCAGCCTCCCAGGTGAATGGAGGTCCTCCTGTGATGGTTCGTCCGAGCCCAGCTCCACCACCGATTTCTTCGATGGCGGGGGCGGCGCCTGCGCATACCGCCGCCCCGGTGGCTCTTGCATACTTGCGGAAGAGAAGCTTGTTGTCTCTCCAAAATGATGCGTTGTATCTTCGCATGAAAGTTGGGGCTGTGGGTGAATATGATACTGGATATTGCTGCAATGTTATGAGTCATGATGTTGTCGTACATGTGAACTTCAGCCGGCTGAGATATATGAGTCATGACGTAGTTTCTATGAACTTCTATGTGTTATGTGGTGCTCCCTTGTGTATGCCCTTTTGTCACGCTACGATTTGTTTGTCTGAAGCTGTACTTACCATAAGTCTTGCCATTTTGTATGGCATTCTGTGCCTGTGTGTTTTTATGCACGTCTGAAAATGTGTGGGTTGCTGGGTTTGAACGGAAATGCCTGAGATGCGTGTGACAATTCGACGAGTGCCATGTCAAGTAAGGCAAGCAAACAGTCAGCCAACTCTAAAGTCCCACAAGCTCGACGGTGCTCGCAGCGAGCAGCGGCAGTTTCTGGAATCGAAAAGCTTCAACCCCGGTCAGGTGTGGAAGCAGGGTGATTGGATGTGTCCGGTGTGCAACAACCACAACTTCGGGGACAAGTCGCACTGCAACAGGCATCACGATCTGACACAAACCGTTTCAGGAGGAGTGCTTTTGTTAAGGTTGCCAGGTCTTCGCTACCCGGTGATTCCTGTTGAAGCCTTGCTCTGATACTGTAGCCCAAGGAATCCTCTTTCCTGTTGTTAGATGTCACGAGATTCCAGCTGTGAGTCCCCATGTCGGCCATTAGCATTCAGCATTCAGACTTTGCCTAGGGTTCGGTTGTTTGATCTCTACGTCTGGTGGGGGCTGCACTACCCGGTGGCTCAAGGTTTGCAGTCTTTCATGGCTCCATGGCCCCTAAACCCGAAAACCCGAAACTGGAGTCCTAGCGCTGTCTCGGAGGTGTGGAATCCCGAAAGAGACGCGGATCTCGGACTTTGGCATCCGAGAGGGCGACTGGAATCTTGCATCGGATCCGGGTGGAGGTGTAAGGGTTTCGGGGTGGATATGGTGCCCAGAAGTGCCAAAAAGGGTGTAAGGACCATCCCTCTCCCAACAGTTAGTAATAGTACGGTCTCCGAATGAGGCAGTGCTTCCGGAGATGCGATGCCAAAACTAGGAAGCGGCATGCAGTGAGGGGTTTGGGATTCAGGATTTACCGTTCAGGATGGGGGTCATGGGCAGGAGTTTTAGAGACCTTCGCAATCCTGGAACCTCACACCAGGAGGACGCTTGTAGTCATTCTTGCTGGCGTCAGTCCTTGCGCAGACCCGTTTTTTCGCAAGATGTACAAAATCTTGGCCCTGAACCCTAAACAAACCCTGGAGAGAAGTACATTGCTTTCGCCGACTGCTATCGATGAACCTCACCTATATCGTCCGGTTGTGAGAGTCTAAACCCCGTAAAATCACCCTCGAGACCTTTTGTTAGGATCTGCCTCGTCTGCGCAAACCACAACTTTGCGAGCAAGACCAATTGCAACAAGTGCGGCTCGGCATTGAAGTATTCATACTCTGTAATACTCTGGTATACTATACACGCAAGGCTAAACTCTGCATCCTGCATCCTATGTCCTATACACTATTACACTCGATGCTGCATACTGTACTATGTACAACATTATATAACACTATGTTACACTAGAATTACTACACTGTTCTACCATAAAACTACACTGTCCTATGCTATATTCTGCTTACTATGCTACAATGTCGAATCGTAGATGTCGAACACGTCTTGGGCAGAGCCCTGTGTCCTGAGATCCGTGCGAACTACGATGAGCGCATGGTTACTCCTCTTCGCCCTGCGCTCCTACAAGCGGGCTTAGATAAGTAGTATACTATCGCCCTATAGCTCGTAGATACTTGTCGTAGTTACAATGTGACCCGAAGCACTGTTCTAACTATGCCCTTGCACCTCTGTGGTCAGAGTTTCTGGACGCCATGTGAGGGTGTTGTTGTGACAGCGGCGAAGACCCAAACATTTCACGGATAGAAAGAATGCCAAACCAAAGATGGCAATGATTGTGCTGATCACGATCTTGGTGCACTTCTCCTAGATGCATGCATCTCGCTCCTCGCTTTGACTGAAGCAGAAGCTGGCCGTCAGTGCAAGTGCGACAGCCATGGTGTAGGCGACTACTGCCACCAGCTACTCCGTCGACTGCTGGGGTTAGCCTTGTTCTCCTGGTTGGAGCACCCTTAGGCTTCTAGTCAGTAACGAGCACACCAAGCACTGCGAGCACAGTAAGTTGTGCAGCACATCAGTTTCAGCCAGCGCGTTGAACAGCAGGCAGGTTCTGTTGCAAGTTTGAGCCTCTCTGGGCATGTCCGGGCTGTGGCGGCAACGCCAACGCACAGCTACCGTGGAACCTGGTCCCAAGTTTAAGCACACATCGATCTACGTCAATCCGGCAGTGACGGGCAGGTGATGTGGCTGGATGTATTATTGAGAGTATACTACGATATATATATATATATATTTGTCGTAGAACGCATACCTATAGGTGTGGATGGTCATTCTTGTTACTTGCACAGCCCGCAGCGCGAGGTCACGCTGACAAAGAGAATGCACCCATGGTACATCAGGTGGGCAGGGTGCAGAACCTTTCAATTCGACAGGATCTGAAGATGTTTCCGTTTGACGCTCGTGCAGTCGTGTCGAGCTTTGTTTGTCCACGCGTGCTTATGGCCAACAAGCCTCATCACCACGGAATCTCGAAATGCAAAGTGCGTGCTGGACTCGGTATCCTGCCTACCATGTGCCATAGTGCTAGCACGCAGCTGCATCATCAACACTCACCATCATCACCCCTGTCGGGCAATGGGAACACTCATGTGATGTGAATTGCCTGTGTGGCAGCCTTCGCGATCGCTAGAAAGACAGCACATGTACGCGGGGATGCTCATTAATACCTATCTGCATCGATAACGACAGTCAGTCATCAGTCGCAAGTTGAAGATACGGCAGTGCGCCTCAACGATTCTGGTCCAGCCCATAGAGGCAACTCGCCATCAGTGATGATATCCCTGACGTCTTCACACAAACGACTTTTTTGTCTGATCACATTTGGAGCATACAGGACCGCACTGTGAGGGGAAGAGCCTGAAACACCCTGAAGATGCTGCATCTGTTTCAATACCAGATGCCGGATCCTAAAGTTGAAGGGCCCAAACTAACTGTTTTTGATGCTAGGATTCCGATGTGATCCACTTCCACGGAGAAGTTCACTACAGCAATGATCCCTCGAACCGAATCATGCCAGGGCCATGCTTCGGTCTTGAGATGTGGAACTGTTGCCAGATAAGCCCTGGAGCGCGGAACAGGGCGACCAGGAGTCAACACAATGAGCTGCGTGGCAGCCACTAGCGGAGGGTTTGTGTTGAACAGGTTTGGGCTTTGAGTCGGAGTGAGATGTCGCGTGAGGATGGGGTTCGGGGCCTGTTTCGCTTTCCTCGTGCTTGGACAGCCAAGGATGCGAGAAGGCGATTGGATCTGCCAATATTGCCGCAACCACAACTACTCGCGGAGGCCTGGGACAAATGCAGGGTCGACAAAACCTGGGGCTAGTAGAGAGCACCTTAAGCCAAGCCTCCTACGGCCTTGGCTTCCTTCCCTAAGGCCCTAAGCTCGCTGTCGGCAGGATGGAGTGCAACCGCTGCAAGCAGCCGAAGACCTGACGACCTGGGGGCGATTGGTCATAAAGATTAGGGCCTAGGGAGGGCTAGAGCTTGTCAAGATAAGGGAGCCCTAATATTGTTGGTCTTGCTACTTGGGAAATTCTGGGTTTCCACCTGCGTCAAAAGTTGAGCTAAGGGCCAAAAAAAGCATATAGGTAGTTCTCTAAATTAGCGTCCTTTTTTTAGGGTGAATTGAAGTTACATGTTATGCAACATGAGACAGAGCCACTCACCACGAATGGGCGCAGAATTATGAGGTTTTGAGCAAGTGCTGCAGCCAAGCACGACTTGCTTCCGTCTGGGCATTTTTATATCCAGATTCGTACTTTCCCCGACGTCAGCATCACCACGTCCCCCCCTGTATGAAGGAAACCTTCCGTCAAGCACCTTCCGGCCTAAGCACCAAATAAGCTTCAGACGTGCAACCGAAGCAAAGCAGCAAAAATCGATGCATCTCCGGACCCTAGGCCCTTGTCGTGAACATGCTAGCCACTTGTTGAAAGGAGTGGATCCGTGCCAGCAGCAGACCAGGGAATTTGCTATTCAACTGCTGCGTGATAGCCTCCAAACAATGTGGAATCGCCGACAGATTCTCAAGTGCCGAGGGGAGAGCGATGCCAATCCGGATCAAAAACGGCAGGGTTCCCAAGCAACTGCAACTGCAAAGCTGACAAGCTGTGGCACCTGAAAAGCTGTGACGCCTGACCGGTGCCTTCGGACCGATTCCCAACAACGACGACGACGACGACAACAACAACAAGGTACAAACAAAAATTGCAGCCCCGTCATCTGCTTTTTGTCTTTACATTAGGTAGAGACAAAACCTAACCATCTTAAACACCATCAAAATCTTTCCAACCCCCACCCTTCCAAATCCCATTAAAACCCTTCAATATACTACTAAAGCCATTCAACATCCCACTGAAGCCCTTCAACATCACATTAAACCCTTCGGAATCCTTCCAAATTATTTTTGCTGCGGTCGACATCCTATGAAAACCCTTGAAAATTCCAGACAAACCCTTTCAATACCCCGTTAAACCCATAAACCCCATAAAACCCTGCAGAATCCCATGACAACATTACCATTACGCGTCCCTTCCAAAACCCATGAAAACCCTTCCACATTGCGCCATTTCGCAGATTCCCTCCCATACCTGGGGTGGAAACGTGGTGTAATGTGGGCGGTTGTTGGGGGGGGGGGTGTCAAAACAACAGACGGGGCTCCAGTTTTGTCTCTACCAGCAGGTGGAGACAAAGTCCTGATTTCAACGAGGCCTTTGCCTCTACGTGCTGCTAGAGACAAAAACTGGAGCCCCGTGTTGTTTTGACCACCCCCCTTTACAACCACCCAGCCTACACCGCGTTTCTATCATGGTGGAGATGCAGTGTAAACCATGGCCTGCATTCCCCGAAACTCCACAGACACCCTATGCGGTCGCCGGAAGCATTCCCAAAATGCCCAAAGCCTGTCGCTTCTAAATAACATAGGTTGCGGGCTGCTGTTTTTGTCTGTACCAACAGCACCAGCAACAACAAATATTTCCGAGCCAGCACTAGAACACCTGGCTGAGTTGGTAATTACAGGGGTCATGTTTGAAACCGTCACCCCTGCCGCCTCTAAGGCCCGTCAACCGGATGGATATTCTTCGACCGGCCGCGCAACCGGTGGCTCGTTAAGGCACGCGGATACCTTTAAACCCTAAGCGGATGTTCGGCCGAACAGATGCACAACTTCGCTTTCGAAGCTTTGCTGTCGATGAAGCTTTAAGCCCGTTCGTTTGGCGGAAGTAGTCGTAGTCGTAGTCGTCGTCTTTGTCGTAGCCTGGGCAGCAGCAGCAGCAGGAGAGTAGTAGTAGTAGTCGTCGTCGTCGTCGTCGTAGCAGTAGTAGTAGTGGTCGTCGTCGTCGTCGTGGTAGTAGTAGTGGCAG
>CAJNJA010018502.1:0-10561 GCA_905231915.1 Symbiodinium necroappetens | reverse complement strand
TTTGGGGGTTTAGGGGTTTGGGGGGGAGGGGGGGTAGGGAGAGGTTGGGGGAGCTGAAGGGTTTAGGCTTTAAGTTTGTTGGGCTTAGGGCTTGTGATTAATGGCGGGCGGAGAACTGGGGAGGGTGGAGGTGGGTAGGGTGCTTGGGAGGTAGGACTTAGGGTTTGGGACGAAGTGTTGGGGCCAAGGTGTGGGGGTTTAGGGGTTAGGGTTTGGGCTTCCAGTGGTTGGGGCTTGGATACCAGAAGGCCGTGTTTTAAGCAGACGTCCGAACACCTGTCTCAAACTCCTCTTTCCCAAGAACATGCCTAGAAAACCCGAGTCTAATCGCAAGCCTGCATCCTTGAACCCGAAAGCCGAGAAACAGGACTCTTCACACCCTAAATAACCCTAAACCCTAAAAGAGGACTCCGTCAAACCCGAAACACCTAAACCCGAAACCCTAAAACGAAGACTCCTTCAAGCCCTGGTACACCCTAAACCCGAAACCCTGAAAAGAGGACTCCTTCAAACCCGAAACACCCTAAACACCTAAAGCCCCAATCCCAAAACGAGGACTCCTACAAAACCCCAAACACATAAACACCAAGAAGAGGACTCCTTCAAACCCTAAACACCTAACCTATAAAGCCTAACCCCTACAAAGAGGACTCCTCCCCTTCGCCGACTGTGCTGTGCACATGTCCGATGTGCTGAATGAGNNACTCTTCAAGGCGCCGCAGGCTCTGCGACGATGGGAGCAGCCGCCGCCGGACGCCTTGAGAAGCTGGGCCGCGGCGACCGCATCATGGTGCGTGGCCGGGGCAGCAGTGTAGGGGTTTATGGTTTAGGGTTTAGGCTTCAAGGTTAAGGGTTTAAGGTTTTAGGGTTGGAGGTTTGGGTCTCCAGGCTTCGAGGTTATTGAGCGTCGAGTTGGAGGCGGGGGTTAAGGGTTGGAAGTATGAGTTAAGTTTCAGGGTTCCCAGTTCCAGCTTTACTTTGACATTGGTTTAAGATATCTGGGGGCCGGTTTAGGCGTGTGAAGTTCAAGATTGGTTGGGGTTGTGATGCAACGGTTTCTCTGACTGCATAGGGGCTAATTTAGAGCTCATTCGAGCATGTTCCGAGGGTTTCGGATGGGCGAAATCCAGGGTATACTGGATCTCGACTCGTCGACCCTTTTGGATAACCTACTTCAGTATAACAGTACACTTAGTAAACTACACGCGATGTGACGGCCATGCTGAGTTAGCTCCGCGTGTTTCTCCTGCCTGTATGTCGGACTGGCGTTGTGCATCTACTTTGCACAGCCTAGTCGGCCGAACTGCATGGTTACGGCCGGCCCGTCACACCTATAGATCCTACATTTTTGAGCCTTCGCTGGGGTTTGTAACTTTCGCGTCTAGATGTGTGCAGCTCCAGTGCTAGGCTTTGCCGAAATCACAAATGCCAGAAGACACCCTCGATCCCGGCCTCTGTTTCTGAACATTGTGACTATTCAGGCCTCGAAGGCTGAACCCTCGGCAGGCTCATTTTCACCAGGAAGTACACAGGCACAGGCTCAAGGTGAATCGTGTCCCAGGGTGTCTGGCGATGCACTTTCAGAGAATTCCAATCTTCACCCGAGGGGTGGACCCAGAAACTCATAGGTGATCGTTCATCTAGCCCGCATGACTTCACCGTGGTGATGCAGCAACTCCCTTCGTCCTTGCTTCCGCATCAGGTGCCACACAACGACCCGGCGACGTCGTCTTTTCGCAGGGACAAGTACTTGCAGCAGGACGACATCAGTGTTCAGGAATCCTGGCTTCTCCCCGATAGACTCAGGACAGATAACATAATATAGGGGCCTCTATTTAGATAATTACTGATGCTGGGTTTTTGGGGTCCCTTATTCTAATATAGTTATTGTAGAATGCACCCCAAAGCCCTATTCTAACTATGAAGGCCCCTATTGCCAGGCAGCAAAGACGTCTTCTGCATTGTTGGGATGTCGTTAACCCTAATCATTACTAAACCCTAAACCCTAAAGCTTGAGGATTTCCTCGTTTCTTGCATGCGGTACCTTAAGCCGGAAGCCCTAAAAGCACACGAACGAGAGGCTACGTCTAAAGTTTCTTAAATTAAATCCCAGTGTGTCCTATAAGACTATACAATTGCTTAAGTCCCAGTGTGTCTTAAGACTTTGAAGGAGCCAATTTTGGAAGACAAATTCTGATTTCTGAACGTCATAGCCCTCAGCGGAATCCCAAAACCACCGAAACCGCAGAAAAAGGATCCTCCCCATGGCACAAAAACCCTTTGAACACTCATTTTTGTAGGGTTTAGGGGTTTAGGGTTTGGGGCTTTGGGGCTTTGGGGTTTAGGGTTTAGGGCTTCAGGGTTCAGGCCCTATAAGCCCTAAGCCCTAAACCCTAGACCACGAGACAGCCGATCGGCACAAGATCCTCTGCAATCTTTGTCCTCGAGCCCCGGACTTAGCGTTCGGGTTTACAGCTTAGGGTTTAAGGTTTAGGGTTTAAGGTTTAGGGTTTAATTAGGGTTTAATTTAAGGTTCAGGGTTTATAGGGTCTAGGGTGTATAGATGTAGTGTGTAAGTGTAGCGTCTAGGGTCCAGGGTCTACGAGGTTTCAGACCCTCCGTGCATCACTAACCCCATAAATCCTAAGTTCAAACTATGTCGTACAAAATCCAGCAGGAAGTTCTGCGACAAGCTGGCCTGCCAGCACCGGAGCAGATTGACTTTCGGACCGAGATTATGAGCCAGATCAGACCCCCACCAGCTACCAAGAGGAGCACCAGAATGAGGACTCCGTGGTGTAATTAAGGAAGTTGTAGGAAGTGCAGCAGAAAAATCTCGGGCTGTTGAAAATAACACGACGCGAGTGGGACTGAATCCTAAGAATCAAGAACTGAACTTCATAGTCCTGGAAGCCGTCGCCGGTCGCCCCAAGGTTACCTGCGACGTGGCAGAGGCAAAGAACTTCGCCCAGAAGCATGGTACAGCTCCTTGGATGCTCTAAGCCCTAAGCCCTAAACTCTAAAGCCCCTAAACCCTAAATTTGCCCGAAACCTTAAGAACCCCCATACAATTCAGCCTTAAATAAGCCCTAACATGCCCTACGCTAAAGCCCTAGACTGCCCTACGCTAAGCTTTCAAAGCCCCAAACCGTCAGCCATACAGTATTAACATTGGCAATAAATGTACCTATATTATATATAGAGACTACATTAAGGCCAAAGCTATGCTACTTGGGTACATGGATGCTAAAACCCTAAACCCGATAGAACCCTCGTAGAACCCTGCTAGAACACTTGTGGTACCCTTCTGGTACCCTTACGGTACATGGGAAGAGTCCACTAAATCCTCAACCCTAAACCCTAGGCCCCAAAATAAGTCCAGCAGGGCTGTTTTCGGCCGGCGCGGCTTTCGCAACCCAAGGGCTGGACCGTCAGGGTCTTCTGGGCTTACATGAGCCCATAGGGTTTCTTGAGCATACTTTTTGGTAGTGTGACTACAAGCGGGGCCTCAACAATTGCCTAAACTATTTTGGGTGTTTCCTTATTCTAGTTGTAGTTATAGTATAATATACCCCAAGACCCTGTTCTAGTTATTAAAGGCCACTACATTACTATCATTATTCTTAATAATTACAACACCCGCATGGCCGGTTGGCGATCTTTTGTTGATTCGAGACCAAGCAGGGCAATAGGAATAGGGAGTAGCCATGGAACTTTACTATGTATACTTAGCTCTTTCATTTATCTGTTTACTTATTTGTTTATATAGGTCCCTATGTACAACGTCAGCCCCACATGCTGGAAGGAGTTCTCGTGGGGGATGGCGAGGGGGGGGGGGGGTTCGGAGTTAGCCTATCGTAAGCTACCACATCGGGAAACCATCGCATTTGCTGAAACCCCTGTTCAGATACCTGAGCCGTCGTTCCCTGAGCAAGAACCTTACTTCTGACGGCCTGCAAACCCGTTCTTTTCATCAGAAATACCCCATAAACCCCTTGTGAAACTCGATGAGCCCTTATAAAATACCCTGAGCACAGAAAAGGCGCCCTCTAAACGTCCTTGAGTGCAGTATGAAGAACCTAGTTCAGGTGGTTGTGAAGCCCCGGAACGCGTCTGGCGGCGATGGTGTCTGGCTCTGCGATCTCCCCGAGGACAGAAAAAGAGTGCAGGATAGTCGGGCATAAAATGAATATATAGAAGCCTGCACCATTAGGGCTCCTTGTGATTGTAAGTATAAGTAGTAAGTAAACTATAGTATACCATCCACACCGATTGAACTCGGGAGGAATGCCTCTGAGGGCCGAAGCTCCCAAAACCATATCAAGCCCTCAGCTTAAAGCATTCACTAAAGCCCCAGACCCTTACAGTCATCGGAGCCCTTGAATGCAACTTTTGAGGGAAGCAAATCGCCCCTGGGAGGATGTCGAAGTCGCCCTGGCGCAGGAAATCGGAAAGTCCCACCAGGACGCAGGGGCTGGAACGGTGTTCGGGGCATTTTGGGGTGTATAGATGTTGTATAGGGTCGTAAGGGCTTGATAGGGTATCCCGGCTTCTTTCTAGATTTTTTGGATGCTATGAGAATTTTGACCGATTCTTTTGTGGTCGGAGGAGGGTGGAGACTAGATATGTAGAGCATATCTAGCCCGCGACATTCCGAAGCCCTAAACCATAAGCCCTTGAGCCACGGCTAGGGTTTAGGGTTTAGGGTAAACCTAGGCCTCAAAGCTGCAACATGCTATACCTGTAAACCCTCAATCCGATCGTGACTGGGTTTTACAGGAGCTGGCAACGAACACCGAGATGATCGTAGCTTCTTGGCGGCGGATGGATGGGCCTGAGAGCCACGGCTTAGGGTTTAGGGTTTAGGGCGATTAAGTCTGGACTTTGGGAACAAGGATGAGCATGGATTGAGGAAGATGGGACCCCAAACCCCTAAACCTCGAACCCTGGCTTCTGCTTGAAGCCTTAGGACTGGGGGTTTTTATTTTCAAGATTCCGGGCCTCGGCACGACTGAGGGCTGCCATTTGGTTTTAGAGGGTGTTTGTTCATCATACTGGTATAGGTTTTTGTCAGGGTTGCCCAGGTTTTTGTTTCAAACGGCTTTATCGGTTCTTGTACGGTTGTCATACCAGGCCGAAGGTACCTGCAGCTGGCATTCCTCGCATTCCTTCTTGCAGCACTCAGATCCTACATAATTGAATGGTTCAACGTATTTAGGGGTTTAGGGTTTAGGGTTTAGGTTAGCTGCCGTACCACGTGTCATCCGGAACATTGCTGCAATCCTATTCACGAAGTCGCTGAATGAGCTTCAAACATCATTGACCAAAGTCGCTGGAGCCTTCTATGCTTGACGTGCTTTCGAACAATATCCTTGTGACCGCGGTGTGTGGTGTGTTTTTTGCTGCATCTCTGACTAGGCATGCTTGCTTTCTTGCCTGCCTTCCTGCTTGCGATAGCAAGCCATCCTGCGCATGACTCTTCGTATACCCCCGATCGTTGCGCACTGGACCCGGAGCAGCAACCTCAGTTCCCAACGAGAAGTCTGGGGTTGACATGCGCAGTGAACAATGAGTTCAGGCTTTATAACGTACTATAATTATAACATACCGTAATATGCTATAATATACTAAAGCCCTAAACCGAGGAAGACCTCTTGAAAGTCCAACCCCTTCAGCTGTTCCAACGGCCACGGATCCTAAAGCCCTAAACCCCAAATTCAAGCCTCCCATAGAAACTCTCATAGAACTCTATTGCAAAAAACGCGATAGAGCCCCACAGAACTTCTTCTTACCTAGGTGATCTTGCACAACTTTTTAACAAGAAAAGAAGCGATCCCCTTCATGAGCGCCCCATGAACATCCGAGGTGCAGGCACTTCTCGGTCTGGGCCTCAGCTCTTGCTGCAAATCTGTTGGGGTCCGCAATATAGTTGAAGCTGTCGGTATGAAGAGTATATGTTTTGTATCTCTCTCTCTCTCTCTCTCTCTCTCTTATATATATATATACACACATATAGATCGGTATGAATACTCAGTAATGATATATGCATCTTTAGAGTATAAAAGGTATGAATCATTGGTATTGATACGCAAAAAATCTTTCTTTCCCGCCACTACATAGTCTGCCTCAACATACTGTGCCTGGTGTATAGAGAGCCCCCCTAAACCCTAAACCCCTAAACCCTAAACCCACCTACGCCCCGACCTTTGGTGGACCTCACGGCCTTGGGCTCGGAGACTATGATGTTAGCGCCTGGTTGGGGCTCTGTAGCATTGGCTTTTAGAAATGCTTTTAGGGTATAGGGTTTAGGGATTAGGGTTTAGGGTGATTTTTGTTTTGAGACGGTAATACCGTAGATGTTGCGCCGTTTGGGTTGTGCAGTAGCAGCCAGACAACTGGAACATGTTTGGCCTGGTGAAGGCATGGTAACACAGGCGCTGATCGTGCTATTATCATGTTCAAACCCTGCGGCATTCACTGCTGAGCTGTTACGAGTAGTTCAATAGTTATTACACACACGGATAATACAGGGAGCTATAAAGGATCTACTTGGGTACAACTGAAAATTTCAGTCTGACAGTTTGGGACAGGATTTTGTGGTAGGGTTTAGGCCCAGGCTTCATGAAGATTGCCTGCGTGATGGAGATTCTGACGATGGTAATGTTGATGACGGTTGACGATGGCGATGACGAAGGTTGCCAGAATTGAAACAGTACGTTGGTTGCGAGGATGCTTGTAATTCCCGCTGACAGTCATGAGTCATGGAGATGGTGATGGATGTGATGGTGGTGATGAACCCCTAAACCCTAAATCCAATGCCCCTAAACACAAGCTTGGCCCGGATTTGGATGCAATGCCTGTCAAGGTATTGATGATGCTCAGTGCTAAACCCTAAACCCTTTCTGCAGGGAGCCCGCTCCTCCTTAGAAACTACGTATCTTGGTCTTCAAAGACGACGGCGGGGGCCTTCTGCAGCAACACAGCGCCGATATGTCGAAGCCCAAAACCCATATCTACTATGTGTGTATGAATCTATCTATCTACATCTATCTATCCATCTATCTATCTATCTGTCCATCTATCTATATCTATATGTATATGTATATCGCCCAAACCTAACCCTAAATCAACAGTGCAGGTGAGGAATGGATCGTCAACACCGTGACGCACGATGGTGTTCATAAGGTTTCAGATGCAACTCGGCTATACCTCAAAAACTACCATAACCTACCTTTTTGTAGGTTCTTAGTGTAAACCCTAAGCTCTAATATAGAACTTCAACTACCAGAACCCGCGTTGCTTTTACCCTAGCACTCCACAAAACGGTAGGCGATGGTAGTTCAATGTACTATGGGGGCCTGAACAATTTATGTATACTATTTTTTTTTTGGGGGGGGGGCTCCTTGTTATAATTATACTAGAGTATACCCAAGACCCTATTCTTACTATTAAGGCCCTATGTTAGACTAGATCCGTCTGCCAGATCCAGGGGCCCTCCATCCCGGATCGAACCCAGGGACCTGCAGAAATTTAGGGTTTCGGGCTTAGGGTCTCGGGTTTAGAGTTTTGTAAGGCTTAGGGCCTCGGGCTTCGAGTTTGGGGTTTAGGTTTTAGCACCCTCTTACCTTATGCACTTTTGAGTCTCGAACTCCTGGCAGCCCGGTTAAGTTACTGGTATCGTGTTACTGCTCCCGACACCTTGTGCAAAGATAGCATGGGCCTTTCTATCCCCAAGCCCTAAACCCTAAGCCTTTTGGAACCGAGAGCCCAGTAACCTCCCATGTACGTAATCTTGCTTCTTAGGACTTCTGGTGGGTTTAGAGTTTAGGGCTTTTAGGGTTCTATAGAAGGCTGATCAAGCCCTCATCAACGCATCAACCCCCTTTGTAATCTGGAGGTAAGGCCTTACCATCGTGCACACAACCCAGCAGCCTACCATTGGGCCATCCTAAACCTTACGCCCCAACCCTAATGCGCTTAAGCCCCAAACATCAAAACCCTAAGCCCCACAACTCCACATACTAAACCATACACCCTATACCTAAAACCCTAAACCGCAAAAATCAAAACCGTAAACCCCACACCCTAAACCCTAAACCCTACACATCCCTCGGCCTTTAAGCGCTACAGCCCCAAACCTTATAAACCCTAAACCACCCCAACTCTACATACCCAGACCTTCCAAAATCCCTTAGTTTAGGAATGTAACCTACAATATTATAGTAGGATCCCTAATAAAATTTTCAAGGTATGTTCCTTAATTTAAGGGAGTTGGGGAGGTCTGGGTACTGAAATGTTCCAAGCTCCCACATAACACGAGAAAAGGTCTGGTGTGGTCCGGCCAAGTTTCTGAGTAATGGCCCTGGGCCACGGCATTTTGTGCACCATGGCATGCACTTCAGTTGAGGGTCTCTAGCAGTTTTCCTTGAGTACTTTGTGATCACTTCTAGGTACCGAAAACTTTAAACCAGGACTACTGCAACACTGAGGGCTGTGTGAGAGCTCAGGTTCGATCTAGTAATGTGCAAAGCTGAACACCGAAGTAGTTGCCAGCACTACTTTGTACTGACTTGTTCAGTGCTACTGTGGCGGTTAGTGAGCCGCTGCCGGTGCTAGTGATGTTGCTCTTGCAGTTCTCTTGCTCTTCCACTTCCTGTCGTCGTTTCTCTTGGTCTTGCTGATGCTGAGCTCATGCTGTTGTTGTTGATGATGATGATGATGATGCCATTCCTGCCGTTGTATTCGTTGTAACGGATTTAGTTCCATCATCTTAATGACGGCCATGCTGCTCCCGATGATGATGATGATGATGAGGATGATGAGGATGATGACGATAATCATGCTGATTATGACCTTCATCATGACCATGTTCTGCTGTTGCAAGGTACAATGTCCAGTTCCTTGCGGGCGAGTCGCCACGCTTGCTGGAGGCGCGCCCTGTTCAAGCAGCAGCCCTGGGATCTCTAGGCCTTTGAGTTGCTAGAGCTTGGGGTAACTATGAGGTTTAGGGTTTAGTTTAGGGTTTAGGGTTTGGGGTTTAGGGTTTGGGTTTTGGGGTTTAGGGTTTAGGGTTGGGGTGTTAGAATATGTCTTGGGATAGGGTCTAGGGGTCTTCGCAGAAGCAGTTCTTGCTTGTCTTCGCGATTCGCCTGCTGCAGGCGTATCAGCCTTCTGCTCCAATTGGCAGGGCAATAGGTCGATTCTGAATTTCTCTACATCCTAAGCCCTCATCAAAGGGCTTCAAGTTGTTTGAGGCCAAACAGGCAGCCGCTAGAAAATGGGAGTTGCAGAATAGGGGGGGGGCAGATACGGTAAGTAAATTTTCCCTATATCGCGGCATCCTGACCCTGAACACCCCATAAACCTAAAGAGGAGGTTTGAGTTCTTACCAGAAGCGACTTATCACACATACTATCCTGAACCCTAAACCCTAAATCCTGAACCCTATAAAGCCTAAGGCTGGGCCGACTCTTCGGGGCTTCAGGGACCTTCGCGGACACCTCGGCTGTGAGGGTTTTGTAGGCTTCGTAGCGTTCGTCGTATCAGTATCGTAGGGTTTAGGGTTCATAGGGTTTAGGCCTTATGTGGTACTGTGCGAAAACCCGACTGCAAGTAGGTCTTGAGGCTAGTCTTCCTTTTATGGGTAAGGCAGTCTGAACAGAAACCCTTAAACCCTGAACCCTAGTGAACAGAAACAGTCCGATTTCTCGTCCCGAGTCTGGTATAGAGCTACTGCAGGCGCTGTTGAATGGTGGGTACCACTCGCCGAAGCCAGAAGCCCTACATCCCTCCCCGAAGCCTTGGCAACGTCCCAAACCCTCAAGGCTACCGAACCACCCCAGAACGGCAGATCCTGCAGGTTGAAAGCCACAAGTCCCCGAAGCCCTGAACCTCAAAACTCGAAACCCACCGGAAGCCGAAATCCCTAACGCCGCTAACGGGGATCAGGGGTCTTCTAGAGTCAGTTGGGTCATAAGAGCGTCAATATATTACCATAATCGAAGCTTTAAGCGCAGCAACACCCTGAAGACTCTAAACCCCGTTTTCTGAGACCCTGCACCCTGAGCTCCTTAAAGCTAAACTTTCCGATTGCCTAAGCCGCTAAGCCTGGCTCCCTTTACAGTCCTCTAGAACTCTAATTAGTAGATGATGTCCCCCCCCCCCCCACACCCTCTTCTGTAGAGTAAGACGCAACGCCCATAGTGAGTTTAAGTCACTCACTCGGCCTGCAGGTTGTACAGATGGTCAAAGACTCACTGACATCACTGGGCTTGAAGAACGGGGCGGCACATACCGAGCCTTCTCCTTCGTATGGGGTTTCGGGGGTTTGGGATTTGATGGGGTCGAAGTTTATGCTCCTATGGTTTCAATTTTAGGTGAGTGTTCCAGCTTTGCTTGGAAGAGCAACGGGAAATTTGGGTGTGTCCTCATCAAGTTTCGCTTTCAGAGCTTTTCGGGTTGGGCCCTGATTTCTGGCCTGAAGTAGGGCACCAGGTTAGGGATTTAATGTTTGTCAAGTTTGTCCGCTCGGGTTTGCGTTGTGGAGAGGCGAGGGGGGGGG
>CAJNJA010018501.1:0-10561 GCA_905231915.1 Symbiodinium necroappetens | reverse complement strand
AGGAACCACCTCTCCATGTCTGCAGAGCTTTCAGGCGCCTATAGATCAGGACATCGGGACAGATCAAGGCCAACACCCCGACTTTGTAGCAGCCGAAACCCAGAATCGGCATTGACCTCGGCGAGATTGTCGAGCAGGGGAGTAGCAGTGGTGGCATGGCGAACCCGTTTTTGACAGAGCCTGCGCCCCAAAAGGAATCATTGAAAAGACAACAATCAACACGAAACTTGGCCAGCGGATGATCGGCCGTGTGTCTGAGGTTGGACTGTAACAGCATCCCCAGCAATCAATGGATGAATCAGAACGAAAGGAACGAGACCCTGGCTTCCCATCATTCAGCTCCAAGTTTGGCACCTGAATGCTAAAAATTAACCGCCAACTGCTGTAAGCTTGGAATGCGTGTGCAGTCCGCGCAAGCTGCACCTTTAGCGCCATGCTGGTAGCTGCAGGTGAAACTCAAGGCTCAACGTGCGTATGTTAAAACTCGTGAGTCGACTCTCGCTGAATAGCTCAAACGACGAGTTTCTACTCTGTAAGAAAGGATCTGACGAACGAAGTCTACAAAACTTCGGGGGGCTGGAGCCTGTCGCAGAGAAGACAGCGGCAGCTCTGCCGTTCAGAAACTGCGCATGGCTGGGTCTGTCCATCCATTTACCATTCGAGGGACCTGTTTTTTCACCGAAGGGATCTTGCAGAAAGCGCGTTGTGGTGAAGTTGCGGCCTCGCACGAAACATGCTCCCAGAAGAGCCCAAAACGGGAGCAGATTGCAAGACTGCACGCCTCCACAACTTGTTTCAAGCTGCCTGGAAACCGCATGCTTCTCGCAACACGACCTCGCACAGACTAGTCTCAAACTGCAAAGCTAGCAAGAGGGGTCTGTTGGATTTCTCAAGGCCGTGGTGGGAATCTCTGCGTGCTTACTTGCTGACTTCTTGCAATCGTGTGGAATCAAAGATGTTGCCACACGTAACATGAGGGGAACTGCATCTCGCCATTCGGCTGACTCAAACCGCATGCTTCATCACGAGGGACCACGTTTCCGTACAGCTTGATGTACTGCAGTGAATTTATGCCCTTGGCTGAGTTTGCAGGTGCTTTCTGTCCAGCGTTCTCGTTTCACAAGAACAACGGCTGCCGACCACGGATCGCTGGACCCACACCTGCTGGATTCGCTTCCGTCTCCATGCTTTGGGAAGGATTTGTGGCACACAACATCCTACCTGCCGGAATACTGAATCGGCAGGTCTCATGCACGTCTGAGGGTCCCCGAGTTTCGACTTTTTTGTTCTGCGGCTAATGCTTGTTGGAGTCTTGAGTTTGAGAGTCGGAAGACAATCTGGAAGTGTCCATGCTTTTCGGGTTTTTGGTTTAATCGTTATAGAAGCTGTGGGCACCACTGGTAAACTTGAACCCTTGCTAGTGGGGCTAGCATGATGCGGAGCCTCTGTATGAGCAAATGCTCGAAGGTATGCATATGGACTCAAGCCCACGAAATTATTTCTGGTCAAGTGACTGCCTGAAACGGACTTAGTTGTTCTGAGCACTGCGAAGGGATGCCCACATGGCCTTGGCAGCATCACCCGGGAACTTGTCCACTCGCTCCAGCAATCTCGGAAGAGTCGGGGTACTGGTTGCTACAGCTTTGGTGCATCAAATGGTCGCGTAGGCGTACGCATCGCAGAACATCTGCGAAAAGAGGAAGTTCGCGCTGAAATTGCCTATCAGCATATTTGTGGCTGCACGACAATGGACCGGGAGAAGGACTTCAGCATTGGACACACGAGAAATGAATGCAGGTCGGTTACGAAGAATTTGACGCAAGCGGCGGTTTTCAAAGTCGTTCAGTCCGCAAGAAGTTGAGATTTACCCCCATGAAGTTCCATGCCACACACTTTGCCAGCATCAGTAACCGTCAGAGGAGGCAAGTGTCGTTAGTCTGCATACACAATGTCAAGCAACAAATGACCCCGATTTACGTATCCAAAGAACGACGACAACGACAACAACAACAGCAGCAACAGCAACAGCAGCAACAACAACAACAACAAGTTCTATTGGACGCTGAGCGAACGGGCTCTGCTCATAGCGGGCGAATTGCCACGTTCGGGCGGACTTGTCCGTTTCCCTAAGGCTTGTCCGGAGTCGGCGGGACAGACTGGGAAAGAAGGCAGAAAGCGCGGTCGGAGACCGGTTTCCGATAAGCCGGGGTTGTCGAACCAAAGAGCATCAAGCCGGACGCTTGACCTGCCAGGGGAACCGCCCCAAGAAAATTCAAGCACCGGCATCAGACGCAAGGTAACCCCGAAAAGAGTTAGCGGTTCCGGACTGCAGAGGCACCGGGCAACCGTCAAAATATTTGTACCAAGGGTTGTTGCGCTTACACAATGCAAATCTCACGCAAGCCTCCTTGCCGTTCATGTCACGGCACCAGGACGGATCAAACCCCGGAATGGGTGCCCGACGGTCGGAGGCTGCAGGCCGAGCGGGCTGTGTGGGTTAGTGTGGCCCGACTGGTGCGGGAGCAAGCATGGAGCCTCACTGATAGCTTGAACGAAGTTGGCTTCTGCCGCGCTACAAGCCCGTCCCCGTCCGGCCCGCTGTTTGCCTCAGGAAACTCCCGCCAACACTGCTGCGCAGCATCCTGGGAAGAAGCAGCGGACCCACCTGGATAGCTCGCCTGCTTCCACTCCGTCTGCTGAGAGTGCCCAGGTCGTCCACAAAGCCACCCCGAAGGGCAACGCTAAGGCCAAATCGGCCCGTTTCATGAAGCGTGGGCGGGTGGAGCGACCAGCTGGAATCTGAAGAGCCATAGTGACAAACTCATCACTAAACCTCTTTAATCGTCGAGCTGCACCAAGTCGAGCGTGGAGAGTGCCGTGACGATAATGTCGACGCAACGACGCAGCGGGAGCGCAACAGAAACACTAGATGAAAGACGCATTCGCATGGACGCCATCAGCCCGCCCCATCCCCCCTCCCCATCCTTGCACGGAAGCAAGAAGAAACAAAAACACGGCAAGTCCAAAGAAGAAAGCAGCCGACCTGCAAGCAAAAAAAACAAAACAGAGAAGCCACGGATGACTGCAAATACCCATGCAAGTCCAAACTGTCGTGTGCGAAAAAGTCGAGTTTTGGCAAAGAGCAGCCTACGAAATGCAAAGCGCAGAGTTTTTGTCCAGACGGCCCTGTGCCAAACCTCGCGTCGAGTTTTAGCACATTCCAGCCCTGAGATCGCTCCACCCTTCGCCTCCGCAGACGCACCAGCTGCCAGCAGCAACAGCAACAGCAACAACAACAACAACCACCACCACAAACACAACCAAGAGAACAACAACCAATTCAACAACGACCAAGGCAGCGGCAGCAGGAGCAGCAGCAGCAGCAAGGGAAACTGAACAACAGTGCCCGACTGTCGCGGTGCGTCAACCGCCATAAACATTATCATTACATCCAACTGGCAAGAATCCCAAGTCTTTCAGAGGTTTGCGAGTCGGTATATCATGATGACGATGTTGCTGCTGATGATTCGTACCCGTGGTTGCTGCCTTGTTGCAAGAGCCACATCACGAATGGCACAACGAACATGAGGACAAAAGAGAACGATTATGAAAATGATCTCTGAATCACCCACTGTTCCCGAACTTCTACTTACATCAATGCAACAGAGCAACGGAAACCCACATTTCATCCGCAGAGGTTGCTTGAATGCAGTGCGCCACAAGGCAATGCTAGCCACGGACAACCGATACCTGGAGCACAACCTCACATCAACATCACAAAATCATCATCACATCAACAGCATCACGTCATGCCATCCAAACCACCTCCACGCAGAAACTATCTGCCACGCTTTCGGGAAAGAACAACATAAATGCTAAGAGAAAACAGCCTGTAACCAGTAGACCGTCTACCGTGCCATCGTCCTGCCTCCAGGCAGGCTTCGCGCTTATGAGCAGATACCTTTGGCCCCGGAAAAAGAAGAGGAGAAAAGCCATCTAACAGCCTGAGTACCCCACTCATTGCCGGGATCAAGTCTGCTTTGGTAAGCAGACATGCAGACCGAGGTGCAAACCTCGGAGTAGGTGAGACTTGCACCATTGACAATGCTTGCAAATCGATTCAAGCCCAGAATTGTTTGACAGGGTCCACAACCTTAAAGGACACTGTGTTCCCACCGGTAAAGCCGCGCTATATCTTTAAGTCCCACCGAATGGCTTGCTTCAAGGTTCGGGAGAAGCGAAAGGATCCACAACAAAGAAATCATCCCGAGGTCACAGATTTGTGGCAAGTCCTGTTTCTAGTCTCCATCAAGATGACCCGTGAACGTTCGGATAAGCTGGATACACACCGTATCCACGTAAGCACTGATGTATGTACCTGTATACTTGTGGATGTGATGTAGATATATCTCGTATGCTTTCATGGAAAGACCTGGCAACACAGGGTGTTGCTAGGCCAGTTCCCAGGCCATGAACAATTTCGGAGAATTGCTTCTGTGTGCATCTTGTCGGTGGTTCTCCTGAGCCTCGTGACATGCCCTGTGCCTGTCTTGTCGTTGGGCTTTCGCCACACTCGGCACCTTCGCATTAGTGGCCTCGACCAGGTCCTCGTGCATTACAAGAATTTGGAATGGCTGCTATAGGCGGTGTCTGCCTCCGCATCGGAAGATCGAGAGGGGACGTGGGTGCAGGCGGCTGCAATGGCGGAGAGTGAGGTCGAGGCACGACAGACGGCCAGCGCAAAGAGTGCATCGGCTTCGGCCTCGAAAGAAGCAACGATGCATACAAAGCCAAGTCTAGCATGGAAGTAACAGAAACCGTATGCCGCTCCGGGCCGCTCCGGGTCCGCTCCTATCACAAGCTCGCCTCGTCGAGGGGACACTTCTGATGATATGCCTCGACGAAGGGCCGCACGCCTGCTCGTTAGCCAGCTAAGCCAGCTAAGCATGCAAGGTGTGTCAAACATGCATCCGCCTTCTGCCAGTGGAGTGTCTTCAGGCACATGAAAGAAAAGATATGCCTGCGGAATCAGGGCCACAACTAGTGGAGCGCGGTCGAAAAACGGACTGGCTGAGACTGGGGCCATGCCAATCGCCGCATCCGAGCACGTGTAACTGTAGAGCCTAACAAGCAGCTGCACACGCGACTACCCGATATTAGCCTGAACCAAAGCGCTCTTAAGCCCCTCGCATGTCCCCGAAGTCCAGTACCCCAACTCGCCCTGACAAAAGGCAGGTACAATACAGCTACGCGGATTAAGTGCGACATACCTATGCGAAAGCCCACGGTCTAGTCCGATGAAACATTTGCGGGCCATCAACCCCAACGACGAGGTTGTAATCGTTCGGGTCGTTGTGGACGATAGATCCTCAGTCGTAGGAGTCATTGCGCAGTTTCAGACTGAATGCAAGCAGCCGGGGGTTGTGCGCCGAAGCTTCGGCAGCGAGGACTTCAGTTGCAAGCGCTGAGCATCAAGTACCTCCCCCAATTCGTCCAGACATGCAGTCGTCCTAGCCTAATGAATGATAGCCTGCGTCTGTGACAGCACGGCCTACTGCTTCGGAAGTTGTCTTCGCTTCTCAGTTCCTAACCGCATGCAGAAAAGACTGACCATCCCGGCTCGTAGGTGCGATAATTGATAAAGCATCGCAGCCACCCGTACTTGAAACATCTAAACACGCAACTACCCCGAAAGCGTATGGCGACGGGGGGGGCTTCGCCTTGAGCCAAAGTGAAACCTCTCGTTTCTACTTTCCCTCGCAAAGCACCTCGTCAAGACTGCCTGACACTTCTACTGATTCTACTACTAACTGATGCTAACTTTCTTGGAAGATTCCGACCTTTCAGATGTCGGGTCACCCGCCGGACCAGATCCTGCTGCTGGCCCTGCAACTATGAACTTGGGATGGCATTGACTGGAAATTGACGCCTGTGCTGCGTGGGCCTCCTTGACATCACCGATGTGCGACTCAACTACTTCAAAGCATCGCTGCAGATCCCATACCTTCGACGCTGAGGTGAGAGAGACGTGAGAGCAGCTGGTTATTGTCCTGAGGCTACTGCAAACTCACGAGTTGCCGCAGAATGCTGGAACTCCTGCAAGGCCTCATGTTATGAGACTGGCGCCACAACGAAAGGCAATCTCTCAACATGTGTAAGACCAGAACCGCAGTGATGCTTCCAACAGCCTAGCCGCTCCAGCCAGACCGACATTTTTGCAAAGGCTTTCGATGGCCCAGGGCCCAGCACCTTCTCAGTCCCGCGCCTCCCCAACAGCTGCAAACAGCGAGGCCAGCTTGCCAGAGTCCGAGCCGGCCTGGCACCATCGCGACAGGAACAATGACCGCTCGACGGCGCGAGCGGAGCGGACAGCTGCCGTCACCTCGGCAGCGGCGTCCGCGAGCATCTGCCCAGGCCTCGACAGAGCGACGCTCCGCCGCCGTCCGTCCGAGTCGCTCCGAGGTCGAGGCAAGAAGGACAAGGCTCTGCAGAAGCATCTGCCTTCTTTGCCTCCTCCGATTTTGGAGATACTCTGCAGCTGCGGTCTCTCCATGTTTCTGCTCCTTCAGGTAAATCCATCGCCAGAAGTGCCTCGCCTGTGTCTTGAGATCGTAACCTTGCCAAGAGAACGCAAGCGCCGCCCGTGGCACCATGACCCTACTCATCCGACTCAGATCAAGGTCCCGAGGCATGCACAAATGCTGGCAGCTCGCACCTCGTGCCGTGGCGTACTCCAAAGCGAGGCACCTGGACAGATAGGTCTGATGGTGTCTGCTGTGTCACGTGGCTGAGGCTGAGGTGCAGGCTGGCACTCGACGAAGTCTCGTGAGTCCTCTGGATTGTGCACCTTGAAAACGACGAGGTCGCCCTGCGGTGTTTTGGACACGCAAGGCTCACAACTGGGACAGCTCGTCGGCACCTTAGCATCGGCTGACCTGCTCAGAATTCTGCGGTCTAGTTGTGTAGGCCAAGCAAGAGCGAAACATCAGCCGACCTGAGCAAAAAATTGAGGTCTCGTTCCGAAGGCAACGACCTCAGATCCAGCTGATGCCAAGCGGCCGATTCGAAACTGCCTAAACAGTGAACAAGAACGCATGAGACTCTCGAAATCTGAGGCATAAGCTTCTCAAGCTGAAATTCACCAAATCGACGAGCCACCTCCGCGACTTGCGGCCAAGAAAATGGAGGTCGTGAATCAATGCCTCGGCAAGGGTGTCTGCTTGGTCTGCTCTGTCATGCCACGGCCGAGTGCAAGACTGGAGCTGGCCATTTGCCGTGGGCTCCCGGTGTGAGCCTTACGAGATTCGGCCTGTTTACTTACTCTTATCACGAGGCATGTTCCAGAACTGTAGTTCAATTTCAAACACGCGCGCGTGAACAACCTGGCCAACTCTGCTAAGTACTCTGTGAGCCAAGGTGTATTGTGCCCTCCGCTCGCCGAGCAGGACAATCGAAACGGGACCAACCAAATCCTTCTCACACTTTGTCACTCTGCATCCATGTTAGACCAGAAGAACCTTGTCGATGCCGAGCTGGTGTTCAGCGGCATAAGTTCCATTAGCTATCTTCATTAACACAAGCAGCTCAAGCCTACTCCAACTGCTCACGTGGGCAGGATGCAACCTGAGCCGGGTGATACTGAAAATGGCATCATTGCAACCGCCTTCCGCTCCTCAGCAAGAAGCGTGCAGGCTGTCTTGGTCTCTCCAAGACATTTATAACGAGCCTCTCCTGCAAGGGGTGTGCGTTTAGTTGCGGCTTGTAGGAGACTTTCTCCTGGCACCCGCCTCCTGCACCACATCATCTACCGCTGCATCTCCATGCAGTGACCTTTCGAGATATTTCTCATGGCATCGTCAAAGCCATTCGCGCAGCCTGTCCTCTCCAGAAGCATCTCGGCTGCCTTCAAGAAGCGGCACAGCAAATACAAAGTTCTGTAGCTTTGTGGTCGCCTCGTCTTCAGCGCTTTGGTAGAGCCTCGGAAATTCCCAGACAGCGCACAGACACCATCAAGCTGCTCCTGTTTTTAGGCTGGTCCATCCATATACATATACATATATATATATATGTACGGCCAGGATCAACCATTTCATCTAACGAGCCCTTGCAATGATGACCTTGGTTTGGGTTGGTGTCACAGGGTCGTTTCGATGGTGGATCCCGGAGTGGATGATCAGGTTCGGAAGGAGGCGTAAGTCAGGCGTGGTGCAGCGAAAGTTTCAGGGCTGTTGTTTCTTGCCGCAACACACCGAATCTCCGAACTTACACTTAAATTCTGAAAATAGTTCCGTCTAATCGAGCCTTGTAAACTTGCATAAGGCGTAAGCCGTGCCAGCCCAGGAAATTGAATTTTGTCCATATTCGCACCCAACAGGAAGCCTGTGGGGACGAAACGGACTTGTCATGATCGGGCTGGGGCCATGCTGCAGCATCTCGGACGCGTTGCTCACGCTCCGCACCTGGCTGAAAAGTCTTCAAAGTTCAAAAGTCACTGGCAGTTTGCTGTGCCTTTTTGCTCTGCTGCCCAGGAGATGAGTGCATCCTGCACGAGGCAGATCAAGGCAGGACAGGACGGCGACACCTCCGGCCCGTCCGCCTGAATCTCGCCTGGGCGAAGGCAACCCCTCCGCTGCAGCAGCAAGAAGGCCTGACAGTCTTCGATGATTCGCCAAGCAAACTCCCAAGGTTTGGGTCCTGCGGTCGCGGGTCGGTGGCAGCCAGTTCGATCACCGTTACAGGCCACTGCATCGCTGAGCCCTTTGGGCAGGCCTGGCAGGACACTCGAAAACGGCGCCTGTGTCCGTGGTTTGTCTAGGTACCTCCGAATCAAGCTCGGAACTTGTCGTTCGTGACATACGGACCAGCCGAAACAAAGTCCCGGCCGGAAATATCCTGGGGCCGACAGTTTTTTTGTATTGACATCAAGTCGCACTAACCAGTGAACCGGTCTGATCTTGCGTTGCCAGGCATTTGTCACCGCGGGGCGTGTGTCTGCTAAGCCGATATTCAGCAAAGCACCCGATGCACCCACCGGAGAAATCAGGCTGCTTTCACTTGGCTTTTCGCGGCCCTGGAGATGGCTTCCGGGCGGCTGCCTCCACGGTAGGATGTTCTGAGCCAAGGTATGGCTGTTTCTCAAAGGCACCTTGACATCCTTCTTGCATTTGGCTTTTGGCTTCATGAGGGCTGCGTCGAGGAGCTTGAGTCCTGCACCCGCATGCCATGCTGTCTCAGTGGGGTCGCAAACCCGGTCTTTCAGTGGGGTCGCAAGCCGGTAAACACAGCCGGGCCTTGCATGCTGCCCATTGGAATGCCGATTCCATTCGTCGGCGGCACCTGCACGAGCAGTCGTGTCATCAGGACCGCGGAAAGGCCTTCGTGACACCTTGCAGTGGACCGGATTTATCCGTATGAGACGGGATCCTTTGCCCCCGCCATCCACCGCATCCTGACAGCTGCTTGTCTGGCGCACGGTTCATGAGCTTTCTAGAGAGGTTGGTCAACCCGGCCTCACCCTGAACACGAACGCTGGGGATTGCAAGCCCCCCTCCACACTCCACGACCACAATAGCAGCTTTGTTTTCATGCAGCTTCCAGAGCCACCTTTGCTAAACACAATTGGCATCAAAAGTCCTAAGCACGCAGCCCACATGAGTAGCGGACTGATTGTACGCATCGCCACGTACTAGGGCATCCGTGGATGCCTTTGTCCGGGGCACATCACTGAACCACTGATGAGAGGACGAACGGCTCGACAACACGAAGACTGTCTTGAAGACATCCAACATGGAAGACCCCACATCAATATCATTGTCAGCTAATGTTGCGCATGTCCTGCAGTCTCAGCCACGTTGTAGTTCTTGTCGTGACAAAACCAAACCTCAAAAGAGTCGTGAAACTGACAACAATGAAGATTATTCTCATGTGATCCTCAAAAAAACTGGCATGCACAGGCTGAGCCTGCGGCATTGGGTCTAGCCAGAGATCCACACCGAGGACACTTGAAGCAGTCCCGCTCCAAATGTACCGCGTCGCGGAATCGAAGTCCCTGAATATTCGGAATGCAAGGGACACACACACACTCTCTCTCTCTCTCTCTCTCGATTCGTTGATTTGGCTGAGACAAGGCGACTGAGAACTCTGGCCCCAGGATCTATTTCTGTATCCAGCCCGTCGGGAATTACCGCAGCGGGCCAAACTTCATCTGAACGATCTTCGCGCAACCCCCTACACCTCGGGAGCATCTGAAGACACAACTGGCAACGCAATGTCCACGCAATGCTTAGTTGCAGAGCTGAGGCACTTCCTCCTGTCCTTCGTGCACTGGAGATGATGCAGGTCCCCGTGGCAAGTCACCACTTTCTCTGGGGAGAAGCCGACCTTCTCGAACATTCCGTCGATGTTCGAGGTCCAGACGTAGTATGGTTTGCCCAAAGTTGCGGCCCATCGCAGCAACACCGCATAGCCTTCAACAAGAATCGACAGGTGAAAGGAGGAAGAAAGAGCACGAGCGAGTGAGAGAGAGAGAGAGAGAGAGAGAGAGAGAGAGAGGGAAAGGGGG
>CAJNJA010018500.1:0-10562 GCA_905231915.1 Symbiodinium necroappetens | reverse complement strand
CGAGCGTACTCGTGCGTACTCGTGCGTACTCGTGGGTACTCGTGCGTACTCGTACGTACTCGTGCGTACTCGAGCGTACTCGAGCGTACTCGTACGTACTCGTGCGTACTGAGCGTACTCGAGCGTACTCGTGCGTCTGCTCGAGTACTCGCGTGCAGTCGCCCATCGCGGCCGCAATGTAAAAAGGAACGAGGACCCGTGCATGGAACAAAGCCTGCTGCTGTATGCATACGCTTCTTGCACGGCTACAATCTGCACAAGCATTGGTGCCATGCAGATGGGCAGCTGGCCGCCAAGAGAGCCAGTGCTAACCAGAACATAACCAGAACCGTTGAAAAGGAGTGCGGGCAATTAAGGCTAGACGTCTGGGTGGGGTTACTAGATTGAGTCGAAGAAGGGGTTTGCCTGCATCGGTTAACCAAACCCTAAACCCTAAGCCCGAAACCCTCAACCCGAAATACCAAGGCCGAAACCCTAAGTCCGAAACCCTCGACAAGGCAGAAACCCTAAAGCTGAAATCCCACGGCCGAAACCGAAACCCTAAAATCAAATCCTCAGGCCGAAACATGCCGAAACCCTCCAACACGCCAAGTCCGAATCCCAGCAGCCGGACAGGAACGGTTCCTGAATTCGGCCCTCGTGTTTCATGAATTGGGGCCGTCGGTTTCCTGATTTGGTCGTGTCCGTTCCGATCCGCTGGGACTGAATTGGTCCATGCAGTTCCTGACTTCTGTGCCTGAATTACTGGGTTAGTTCCTGAACCGGTCTACACTCTTCAGGGGCTCATGTTGGGCCCGCTGAAGCCCTCTCGGGCTGAGAGTCTACTACAACTCAGACCTCCTGAAGCTGCATGGCCTAGATGTAGCTCTTCAATGCCGAGTGTCGCGTGGAGCTCCCGGCGCGAAAAAGCTGGCGCAGGCGGTGCCACCTCTCAGGTCGCAGAGCCGTATCTGGCTTTGGGGTGGCGTTTAGGTCTAAACTGTCCCTGTGCAACAGGCAATTCACCGCAAGATGCACAGGCCTATTATAGGCCCCTTCGGGATATGTGTTGCCCTTGCCCATGTGATTAGAAGCGCTAGACAGATTCCAGAGCTCCTGCCTCCGTGATATGGGCACCTCATGGCAGACGGGAATTCGTCAGTTTCTTTGGGTGGGAGAAGACACAAGGAACACCGGTGGGCTGCTCAGCCCCCGACCCCTCTGCCCGACGACGCGGCGACCGTGCGTGCGGCGACAAGCCGGCCTCGATGCAGGAGAGGTCCCACAGCACTGAAGGCGTCGAAGCCATTCTTTGAGTTGAAACTCTAACGGGCTTGACGAATCAGCCCACAGCAGAAATGAGATTAGCAAGATCTGCAGGGGGCCTCGGATCTCCGGCAAAAATACTCACAGCTTCACGAAATGCGACGCTGTGCAGGCCCAAAGACCGGATAGCTGAATCCCGGAGAAACGGCCACAATGAAGTTGTCCGACGAAACTCTACATCAGACTGCTACTGTTGGTGAAGTGTGGACAGCTCATGTGTCTGACCGACAATAGCGTCGTTATCTCTACTTCCCACATGCCTCGAGGATTCAAGCTCAGCACCCACGGGCAAGTTGTTGAAAGGCTATATCTCAAGCCCGGCTAACCTTCCCTTCATTGAGTTTCGGGCTACCTCTTCGGCAGCAGTTCTTCGCAATCCCACTGCCTGGAAACTTGCCCGGTCGCCGGCATTTGGGAGGGGGTGGCAGCCTGTGGATGCGTGTGCAGTGTTAAAGGCGGCCGCACACGGGCGCTGTGGGTGCTGCTTGCAAGGCTGGCATGCGGCTCTCTACGATTCGGCGCAAGTGCAGGCTAGGAATTGGTCCGCCTGGCTCCGAATGTTGGAGTATGTGGCTTGTGTTGAAATTCTGTTGTCATCCTGGAGAGCTGGAGATTGCCGTGAACAAGCCGCGGCAAACGATAGATCACATATCGTTCGCAGATCCGAACTCAAGTTATCTCCGAATCCTGTTGAGACAAACTTTCTGCTGAACTTATCGCCTCGTTTCGCCCCCGCATTGCCTTTCTTCCCCTCTCGGGCGCACGCCGAAGGTTTCCTGCCGGATCCCAATGGTGTGATACGCTTGGCCTCGGTGCAGTTTAGCCATGCTGCTGAGCTCCGAAACCCCGAAACACAAAGATCAGCCCGTTGCAAAGTGAAGAGAGACTTGGTCTATCTGCTGATATACCGCCGTAGGGCCGGAGGGGAAGCTAACACGTCCGTTTATGGATGCTTCCTTCGTGAGGGTCAGATGCCTTGCTCATCAAGAAAGCACAACAAAAATCTTCCCCCGAGACGCCGGCCTTTGGTATCTTGGCCTCAGGGCCCGACAGATGCAGACGTCAAACGATTTTCTGTTGCTCTGCGCCAACGTGGCTCTCCATGATGTGGACTTAGAAACCGGAGGCACCGCAGCGGCTCCCCTGTCAACTGTCCATGCCAGCGTCAACCCGCAAAATCTGACTACTAGCCCAGCGCACAGGTAACCATCTCAGGCCAGCACGCGCACCTCCTCGAAAAAACGTCCCCAACTCTTGAATCGGCCTCCTGACCTGGTCAGAAGGCAACTTGACAACTTCTTTGTCCCTACTGTCCTCTGGGTCCTTGGCCTTGCCGGACCGGCCTCCTTGTCGTCAAGCCTTGTGTGCTATGCTGTGCCGAGATCAGGTAAATGCCTACTTGGCATGAAGCTGAGGTCTCTGCAAAGGCATGCTGATTCGTCGCTGCGCTGGGGGGCAAATGTCGCATGGGTCGCCAGGCGCTAGCCCCGCCCTACCACCTTCTCGAGCAGACTTGATCATACGTGCCACATGAACTTGGTTCAAGAAGGAGGCGGGTACCCTGGAGGGCTGTGTCGGCGTAGATCCACGAACAGCCAAACGACCGCAGGCAACTACCAGGACTCGGCCAAAATATTCCAACATGGTGTTCGCAGCTACTGCCGGATTCAGGACCACGGCCCAAACGCTCTCCCATTTCCCAATTACTGGGGAGATTCAGGAGGATTCGGTTTCAGGAGTGTTCCGCCAAGTATGGGTGAGGTGGCCAAGGTTGGAGCTGTCAGTTGGAACTCCACTGACCTTGCCGAGTCTCCCAGGATCAGACAGCGACAAGCCTGAAAGTGCAGCCAGTCAAATCGAAACAAGCAGAAGAAAATGTCACGATGGTCCAACTACATCCTCGCACATCTTTGCAGCAGGCTTATGACAATGTGAAGGCTAACATCCTGAAGCCGCGTGCAATCCTGCACAAACTTGTACTGCACGAGCTCCGCAACAGACACTCTACCTTGCAAATGCAATCTCCCCAGGGGGCCATGCTCACAACAACGAGTGCTGTTTTTGAAGCGCTTCGCGCCGCGCGGACTTGGCAGCTCTTTGGCACGCCCGGCGGAAACCAAACGCTGTCGAGGTGTACTGGCCTGGTGCATGTATGTACGTATGTACGTATGTACGTACGTACGTATGTATGTATGTATGTATGTATGTATGTATGTATGTATGTATGTATGTATGTACATACGTACATACGTACATACATACATACATCCATACATACATACATGTGTTGGATCCCCGAAAGCTTGCAACACAAATCAGTAGCAATGCTTGTGTCGGCAATGACAGTGCAGGACCAGCCTGGCTACGAGTACACCTCGCTCACTGCACACTGCTCATGTGGGGGCCGTGGAATTGATCACGTTCAGGCAGTCCGGGTAAACGATGCCGAACTCCGCCGCCCAAATGTTGCCTCGGTTGTCTGGCTGTTTAGGTCTGGAGTCACATGTTTTGCAAGGAGTCGTGCTGCACTGGTGGAGGGGTGAGACCCCAGCAGCATCTGACTTTCCAAGAGCGCTCACGGGGTATCTCCCTCCAGCTCTGGCACCTTTCCTGAGACGGATCTATACATCCTGACCGGCCAAGTCCAGAGAAAACTAACAGAGCAGGACAGGCATCGTTACTCAGCCAACTGCCGAGCATTTATTGTGCCCTTGGAACCACGCTAATGTCCCATGTCCTTCCTTATTTACTGAGCACTTACGCGAAAACCTCTGAAAAGACAGGCATCTGCGAGACTGTCAACAACGGGCGACCTGACCAAATGCGATGCGATAGAAAACCAGGCAGTTCCCAAGATACAGTGCCTATACGGTGGGGCTCAGCTGCATGAGTACGGACGACGGCGCATGAGCAGGATGACCCCAAAAAATCAATCTGCGGTGTTTCCTGAAAGAGCGAGAGGGAGTTGTACACTACAAAGCAAAAGCCAAATCTAGCAACCTGTGTCTGCCAAAAGTTCTGACATCCCCGAAAATGTCGCGGTGAAAAGAAGCCCTGTATCCTTGCTGAATCCAGGACCTACATGCAGCAAGCGGCATAGCTCCCAGAACTGCAGGTAGATGAGCACTCGTGTCTCAGGAAGCAAGCTCCTGCCTCCGCTCACCTGAGAACTTTAGACCCGAATGAACACATGTTGCTGCTGCGGATTCCCTGTGACTTGAGATGTCTCATAGCAGCCATTGATCCCCAAAAGACTCCTGACTCTTTCTTGGAACTGCCTTGTAGGCTGTCGTGAGGTTGTCGCACTTGGACTTGAAGCCCTTCTTGTTGTTGCAGTTCATGATCTGCACAGGGGGAGCCGTGACATGCACGAGTCTTAACAGGGCGAGAGCATACCCTGTCATACCTTGCAGACTCCCTTGCAGCCCCAAAACCTTTCCTCGACTTGCGCCTGCGAGTAAGTGTCCGGGTCAAACTTCTGCGGGTTGATGCCCAGGAAGCCTCCCACTTTCTCCAGCAAACCGCCCTTGAGGTTGATTCTGCCAGGTACCAAGTCCTCGTTCCTCAGATCGACCCTGACGCTCAACCTTGCTTCACGCTCCACCACTTATACGCAGTTCTTATCAAGAGTTTCTAGGCGGTCGTGCTGCAACAATGATCCAGAAGCAAATCCTGCTGCACATGCTGTGTAAGGCTTGGTATGCAACTTCTCGTCCGGCAAGTGGAGAGGCAACTGATCTGCCGAAATTGGTGATCAAGGTTCCTCAAGAAGAGGATGCTGCTGCGTCCGACCATCCGCATCAGAAGCCTGGGATCCTCGAGGCTCCTGCATCGCCAGTTCACGAGCCACTGCCCACCCAGCGTCTGCGATCTGGATGTAAGCCTCGGGATTTCACTTGTGCAATGTTTGTTCTCAACAAGTTCCATGCACCGCTTTGAGATCACGTGCTTGGGTCGAGGGTCAGCTCATGGAACAACTCTGGCGAACGATAGTTCTTCTTCACCCAGCCATTACGACCGAGACCTTCGGCATCGAGGTGTTTCTGCTGGTCGAAGAAATTCCAGGAAGACCACAGCCAGTCAGCGGGATCGCGAAACCTTGGCGTCACGCAAGCCACTTTCGTGCCGTAGCTTGATTCAAAGAAGGATTCAACAGGTTGAAAAAAAGTTCAAGCATGAAGCTCTGCCTGTTGTAGCCTGAACCTTATCTGCGGCTGGGGAACATGAGGATGAACTTGCGATTGGTCGGCCTCAAATAATACCAGGTGAACGCCACGCTGGCAAAGTTGACGCACCTCGCAGACCGAAACCGAAGGATTGACGGCTACCAGTTTGCCTTGCATAGGAATCACTTTTGCAGACTTTCTAGGCGCTGGGATCCAAAGTGGCAGGTCGTGTCCCCTCTCAACCCTTTTTGTCTGAAGCTTGGCTCAAGCGCCAACCACATGTTAAACCTCAAGAGCCCAATGTTGACGCGTCTGAGAAGCACCCATTCAGAGTAATGGCGGGTGCCGCGCCGGGCGAACTAGAATGCCCGGAGCGAGCTGCCGCCATGGATTGAACGAAAGAGTGCCTTGACTGATCTGAGTCCCAGATGCACATGTCTGGCATCAGGAACGACTCAGCATCACGTACATTACCGTAAAGTCCCGGAAGCTGTCGGTTGCTGTTTAGGCAGCCGGCTCTGATGCCGGAAAGCAGCCGAGGAACAGATTGACTTGGAGCTTTCGCTTCTCTTTGTCCAGATCATTCTGCCCATCGAGAACCACGTCCCTCCTCGTACGAGGGTAGACTGCGCAGTTTTCCTTGCGGTTCGGATTCAGTCTTCTCCTCAGTTGCTTCAACATCGTGAGGCCACATGGCCACATGCTCCCAGTATCACTGATCCGCCGAGCATCTCTCCCGACCCTACAAGAAGAAGTCAACTGCCGCTGAGAATCACGTTTGGGTGGGAGCCCAGGATTTCATACAGTTGCGTCGTGCCCGTCTTGGGCAAGCCAACGATGTTCAAATCCGCAAAAGCTTCTTGAAAAGAAGGCCGTGGACGAAGCGACTCCTTGCATGAAATCTGCTGGTCGCAGATGCTGCAAAAAGATGGACTTGACTCTCGAACCTCGTGCAAGTCGGACGATCGCATGCTGGTGTGATCCGAATGGGGAGCTCGGGAGCAGTGCAATTGACGATTTGGTGGGAGTGAGCCAACTGTAATGCTCAGCGCGATTTGGTCCAGGATTCGGTCCACAAGAGCAAAGAGCCTCAATCCCAAACGAAACTAACCCTGACTTGCAACAAAGCATCGGCCATCGGGACAAGGTCTGGATGCTGGTCCTGGATTCCTGAGCTGCGCGGGCTTTCGAAGCTTGTCCAGCTCCCCAGATGTTGTCTGCTTTCGACCCGCCCAAGATCCGGGTACCCCATTCTGACTTGTCGGGAAACGTATCCTGGTACTTAAATTGGCTAGATTCTAAAGTCTGGCTCGGGAGAAATCGGTTAGCAAGGATATAATCGCCACCAGTACATATGCTCCTGAGCACACCATGTCCAATGCGGTGTAACAGCACCTTGTGACTGCTGTGGCAAGGGATCGCACAAGGGTCCTGAAAGCTCAGGGTCTGATATGCTGTCATCTGCGTGACCTTGCTGACCGAAAGTGTCATAATACACCCCTACCCACCGAGGTTCCCAGGAAACCGCTGCACTCCTGCGCGCCACCGGTGCTAGCAGCGACCTGCAGAGTGAGACGTCTCTGAACCTGGATGTGCCGCTGGTATGTGTCGCGCACCTCGCCAGCCAACCTGACGGAGAATGCCGGTGCTCAGGCTTTGCATACGGAAGTTTCCAGACTGACACTCGCTTCGAGAGAGGTAGCCCGGCCGTCCTGGCATGCCGGATGCACTCGTCCATGTCTTTGCAACGAAGGAGGGACAACAAATTCCGCAGCTGCTCTTCCGCATCCAGGCTGCTGAGATTCGTCTCAGGAACGCCAACGGCAAGGGCAGGCTCCGAAGTCTCATCCGACTGCCAGCACGGCGTGGCCTCAGCATCCTCGCCCTCGCCAGTATACCGCGGGCCAAAGAAAGTATGGGCGATGCTCAAAGTCAAGGCCGACAGCAGGCAGCCAAAGAGCAGGCTCTGCAGAAACACCCGCTGCCGCAGATCAGACATTCCCCTCCTGCCGCCCTTGCTTTGTAAGACAGGTCTTCGTGGCAGCCACAACGAGTTCTGCAACCATGGCTGAACCCCTGGCGAACCAGCTAGGATGCTTCCGATTGCGCCCTTCTACTGGTAGCACCCCTGCTTTGAACTTTGACTTGAATGTGCCTGATTATCATGGCAAGAGCGTTGGGGTTGGGAGGGTGCTGACCAGGACTGAGTAATGACCCTCTCGTTGCTATCTCTGTCATCTTCAACTGCTTGAACCTGGAGCTGCAAACACCAGCGGTCTGGCAACCTGAGATGAGAAATGCCCGCACTTCCAGCCCGCAGACCCTGAGCATACGGAACGTGTCGCTTTGGCTCCTCCGCCATGCCGCCATGTCCACTTCAAGAGCAGTGTCGCTGAGAAGGGGCAGTTGGCAGCTTCGGAGAGGTGGCCCGAATGCTAAGCAGGACTTGCTCGCCGTTGCTCCAATGTCTCAGGTCTCTTCAATCAACAGGGCCCCAAAACTTCGAAGCCATGTCAGACCCTCGAGGGGTCTGCTTGTTCCTTGTCTGGCCTCGTCCAACTTGAAACACGATGATGCACCATGCTAGAATCACGAACACACACACACACAGAGACAGAGACTCACACACACAGACAGACTTACACACACACACACACAGAGAGACACACAAACACACACACACTCTCTCTCTCTCTCTCTCTCTCATGTAACGTAGGCAAGTAGGTGGTAAGTCAGTCAGAAAGAGTGAATGAATGCGGGATGGAGTAAGCAAGTAAGTGCGAATGCATGTATTATGCATACAATGTACGTATGCAGTGAACACTGCAAGTTTAATATGTCAGGAATAGCGAGGCTTAGGTTACTAAAGATGGCTTATGTTCTCCAGGGCTTGGACCACTTGTAAATGCGATGTGGTTGGTCTTTCGCACTTTAGGGTCCGTGCCTACATTTGTCCGACGTCCGAGCTTCAGCCAGCCACCCATCTTGCACGAAGCTGGAGCCGCTGGCATTAATTTCAAGCAGGTTGCCGACAAGGCTCGTTGGAAAGCGCCGCAAAACACAGACTGCAGGCTTCTGGCAGCAAGGAGCTGCAGCATGCTCTGTTCGGCGATGCGGCATCCCCAGAACTAAGTAGGTTGTGACACACCGACGTCTTCTTAGGCACACTGTTGGCATGGCTTTCCAATCAGAAATCTTTGTCGACCACCCGGATGTGCACATGGCCCGAGACAGGGCAGCACTTCCGCATGCCGTGGCGAGCAAGGGGAGACAAGTTCATGGCAGCTTTGCCCCACAACAAACCCCAAAGAGAATCGAGCGTGCTTTCGCCAAAGGAAGCCGAGAGGCCCTATGCAAGTGACTTCTGCTCTTCTAACTTGCTTCGAAACGTCAGCTAAGCACATTCAGACGAAACTAGAGATGCCGATCGCGCCCCCAGAGGGTAAGGAATCTTCAAACCGCTGGTAGCAGCCTTGCGGTTCTGTCTACGCGTCGGATTGATGCTCTGAGAAGCAAACACAGTAGTTGCCTGCCTCTTCCAAGCCGTCTTATCCATGTAGTTCGCGTGGAGCCGTTGCTTGTGCACTACCCTACCCATTGGAATAGCTCTGCTCCGTGCAAACATGGAGCGCGTTCGCGTCGATCTTGCTCGCAAGTCTCAAGCCACGACGGATATTGAATTTGAGACATGCAAACCACTTCCACCTCACAAGGCGCCAAACAGTTCTGATGTTCTATATCGCTTTCAAATCCTTCGCTTCTCGCACAGGATGAGTAAACAGGGACATGCAGCACCCAGCCCCCGACCTGAAATCCCATCAGATGGAAACACCAACAACCACCATCCTTCCGGCTCATGCAGGGCAGCGAGTTCGCCTACGCAACCTCAGTTTAACTCTCGGCAAATGCTTGCACTGGTCGCGGGCTTGCGCAAAGGCTCTAGCACACCAATGGGCTTCCAGCTATGTTCTGATCGAGCTTGTGCAACATGTTTCAATTCTGCCATAAAGTCTGTGCAGTGTACTGCTTGCTCGGCAAGGCACCGAGCGGTGCCAGGATCGTGCGTTGTGTGTGTGGTCCGTTCACCACAGCCGCTATTGGTGCGTGGATGACCAGTGCTGCTTTTGCCAAAGTGCCACACATCGGTAGAACCGCGATTCCCGAGGGCTCGGCGCGACGGAACGCGTGGGAATGAATTTCAGCCTCAGGTGTGTGTCGCGAGGATGCAGACAAGTATCGAGCATGATGACCCCAAGAAATCAGGTCACCGGCTGGAGTGCTTGCAAATACATTTACACCATGACTGTGGTCCTGGGCATGGCGGGCATGACATGGCTCTGTTTGCTTGGCACTGACACCGACACCTGCTGAGATCCCTGTGAATGTTTGTCAACTGCAGGTTGTACGTAGGCGTTGGAACGCACAGGACTGCTGCTGCTGCTGCTGGCATGTGGGGGTTGATCTAAATTAACATATCCCCGAATTGGCTTCTTCACGAAAATATAATTTTCTTGAGTGTAACTTTCGCACTGACTTTCGCGCGCCCTTCGCGGACACACATTCAAGTATATATTGATACATATACCAGAGTTCTATGAGGGCTTTCTCTATAAGACTCTTTCCGGGTTCTAGTACAGGCGTTCTGGGGCGTTTTAGATATTAGGGTTTGGGTTCAACGTTCGGCGTGTAAGGTGCGGGCCTAGGTTAAGGCAGGTTAAGGGTTCGGAACCAGCACACGCTTCACTCCAGCACTCGCCAATCCAGTAACGTGGCCACAAGGTCCGTGGTCCCGCTGTAGTACTACTGCTAGTGCTACTGTGAATGCTAGTGCTAGTCGTGGTATGTGCCAGTAGTAGCCGTAGAAATAGCAAAGGACCGTTGCCTTGATATGGCAACCTCGACTTTCACGCGACTTTCGCGGAACTTTCCAGAGTGCGGGCAATCAGGGTCGAGTTTCCCGGGGCGCTGTGGCGCTGCGGGGCGCTGTGGGGCATCTGCGGGGCGCTGTGGGGCGCTGCGGGGCGCTGTGGCGCTGTGGGCCTGGGGCGGCGCTGTGGGGCGCTGCGGCGCTGCGGGCGCTGTGGGGCGCTG
>CAJNJA010018499.1:0-10562 GCA_905231915.1 Symbiodinium necroappetens | reverse complement strand
CAGCAGTAGTAGTATTAGCAGTAGCACTAGCAGTTCGTAGTGGTGGTGGTGAACATTCGATTAATGAACGACATTGCCGGTCACAGGTCTCCTCTGTCAACCTTGGCCTACAAAGGGCCGTCAGACACGGAGCAGTCGTGCGCAGCTGGGCCAAATCGGAGGATGTCAATTTTGGGATAGTTCACAAGGACATGGCGTTCGGGGCGTACGTGTTTAGGATGGAAGGTCTTTGCAAGCTAGTTGCCAAGGGCCACAACTAATTAACTAGGTTTGCCATTGCCGCTACTCTTTCTGTTCCATTGCCCGGTCTACATTGCTTTGATGTAACAAGTTTGCTGTATCCTAACTCCTCCTGTAGTGACGATTGCTGTTATCTGGCTTCAACCCGTGCCTCTTTGTATTCCTCTGAGTCGCGTGTGGTGGACTCAAGCATAGTTCCAGACGTTAGCAACTGCTGGGTTCTAAGTAGGTCTCAGCAGTGGAAGTTGGCCGACCGGGATTGCTTGCTATTTGGCGTTCTTTGTTTCTCACTCCCTCTCTCTCTCTCGCTCCCTTGGAGTACCCCGTCTGCCAAGCCAAATTCTCGGAGAGGCCCTAGAAACATCACCAGCTTTCCACACTCTTCGGCCTCGTGCTCGATGCAAGAGCTTGAGATTCGAAGAGAAGATCTGAAAGGATCTTGAAGTCTCCCAGAGGCCGAGGTGTGGCGTCGAGGGTGTTAGCACATACTCCGTGGAGGAGAGTATGTCCGGTGTGTGAATACCGATCTGCTCTCCAAGTCTTCTTGTTGTTGCTTGCAGGTTCAGCCTTATGTCTCGCTCCCACCCTGTTCCTCTTAGGTTACAATCTTTCGTTTCCTGTGAAGGACGTACATGTTCAAGTTGATGTGGCATCAACCTGGCACGTTGGAGATTTCGAAAAGTAACACCCCCCGAACCCTCAGAACCCCACTCCCGCGCTCTAAGCGCATCTCCCTAAAGCAAGCAAACCAGAGCTCTCTCCTCATCGGAGCCTTTTTGAGGCGCAAACGTCGTTCGGAGTCGTACTAAGGAGTCAAGTTGATGCTATTTGTCGTGTTGATGAAGATGGCGGTCTTGGTGATCTTCTTCCATGCACCTTACTATACCATACTGTAACATACTCTCATGCTATACAAATATACTCTTTGCTACAGTCTACAATAGTGAGTACTTTAAAGTCTAAAGTGCTATAGATACGCATCTGTTCGTCCTGGTGTTTGGATTCTTCCGGCGCTTCTTTCGCTTCCGAGGCAGCGGACGGCCGGGGCCACCCTCGTGGCCACCCCCGGCATTGAGAGACGCAGGCCTTGCTATGATTACCACTCTGATCGTCATGATTGCGATTGTGGCTATGTTTTGGGTTTTGGTGCCTGTTACCTGTTACTATTGTGCAGGGATTTCTGCAGCAAGAGGCAGGAGAGCTATCATAGAGGTTGGAAGACTTAGTAGTAGCTATCCCAACGATCGTCTCTATCTATTGTCATATAATACCACATGCCCCAAGACCCTATTCAAGGCCCTATTCCAGTCATTACGGCCCCCCTACATCATGTAGTCAGGACGGACAGGGCGCTCAGGGTTATGCCTGTCCTTTGGTCTTCCGGTGCCGGCTCACACATCAAGCTCGCAGAATCTCAGCTGATCGGCAGGTCTGACCCATCATTCCCTGGGATTTTCGTTGAAATTTCAGCCAACCTGCTCATCTGCCGAAGCACGCAGTCTCTGAAAGCCACGAAGCCGACTTCGACCCGAACTGCTTCGGAGGCCGCTTCGGAGGTGGGGCGCCGCCCCAGTGCTTGGGCAGAACATATGTTTGGGAGAGGAGCGGGGCAGAAAAGGATCCACACATCGATGATTGTCACAGTGGGTTTTTTACGGTTGTTTCGAACTTTGGAATCACGGATCACGGCAGCACAGTTTCCTCCATGAACCTTGCCCGATGCTGGCTTATGGTCTTCTGCCTTTTTGCAGCGGCCACAGAAACCCAGCAATCCTGCTCTCAGGGGATTCGGGTATGGTAGCTTGCGTTTCGATGAGGGATTGATCAGTCTGGTGGTTTCTAGCATCAAGAGCAAGCAATAAGACCACGTATTTTGGCGACAGCAATACCGAGTCGTCACAGTATTCGGCCTAGTGGTATACATGGGAGGAGCAGCCAGACTGGTAGTGATATGGAGAGAGGAATAGTGAACAGTACTGGTTGTGCCCGCCATCATCGTCGTCATCGATTCTACCGCAGGTAGCAAGAATAATGATGCCGCAGGGTCGGTTGCAAAAGCTTGGCCCCGGAGTCCCTGCTTGGAATCCGAGGCCAGATGCGCGCAGATATTCTCGACAGTGATACATTCGCAAGTAGATGGAACGGAAGGAAGGTCGCGGCAACATGTTTAGCTGTCTCACCCAGAAAGTGCTCACCCAGAAAGTGGGCTGCCCAGAGATCTTAGGCGATGCCATGCAGAAATGCAAGCCTATGAAGAGCGGTTCAAGACGAGCTTTTGGCAGTCTCAGACGAGTTTTCAACTGGCCTGTGCCGAAGGCACCTGCCCAGCCTTAGTCGTATTGGATTGATTTGCACACGGGGGCCTGGAACCTTGCTCATGCAAGAACCGGCACCTCAGAGGGGAATCCACGACGCCCAAATGTCGCATGTCTGCAATGTGCGGAGTAGAAGACAGCAGGTCTTTCTGCTTCAGCACTTGTCAGGTTTTCTGCAGTGCAGTAAAGCACCTCATTCGAAACTTTGGGTGAAATAAGTTCCTCTGCAGATATCATCCATCATGTTTCCAGCCTGTCGAGGAGCAGCTGTTGCTCTACCTTTGTTGTCTGTGGAGGAACGTCGTGAGGCCGTGTACACTACGCGGGGATTTCTTCAAAGCAAGGCTCCTTGTGTCACGTGCTTTCTACCCCGCTGAATGAATGATAAACCAGGAGCTTGGTTTTGAGAAATCACCGCCTCGATTGCGAAGCTAAGCTCCCAGCACTGCCTCTCACAGGAAGGGGTCATGCAGAGCGGCTCTGAGCTGGTAGCGTGTCTGATAATCTTCATCGATGCAGGCAGGTGAGGAACGGACTGAAATTGCTAGCCTGATTGGTCGTCCTGCTCATCTTCAAGGCACTATGTCCTTATCGGTGAGACAGCCAAGGGCAGTCCAACATGCTACCAGCCTTTGTGCAGCGAGGGCTCAACCTCACCAGAGGCCACCGGCTGTCCGATCGTAGCCCTGCAACAACATGAAGATGTGTTTGTAATGCGGCATAATGCAGTGTGGTGTAATTTAATCTGTTGTGATGTGAATACATGCAGTGTAGATGATGCGTGCATGCATGAGGTTCACGGCGGCCACAACATCAAGAATCTCGGTAGTATTCAAGTTAATGTTCTCACAACAGGAGTCATCATCACCTGAGGAGTGATGAGATTAGCAGCGCACACACACAATAATTGTTTTGACAGTCTCAGGACACTCACCAGCATCAACAACTTGCATGACACGAAGTGTGCTCAATGCATGATCTGCTGGAATAGTTGCAATATGCGAGTAAGAATGCACATACCGTGAATGCAAATTGAGTCTCCGAGATTTATGTCGATGTGTGTTGTCAGCGGACGGCCGTAAAGGCCACCGGCCACGAACAAGAATCCATTGCAGTTACTTTTTCTGCAAGTGGTGATAGCTCGACTCTCTCTCGCTCTCTCTCTCCCCCTCTCTCTCTCTCTCTCTCTCTCTCCACGACCACCGTAGGTGCGCGCGTTTCAAAAAGGTTTGCGGCCGGCGTGCTAAGTTGTCACGGAGTAGGGCTCGAGAGCCGCTAAAATATTAACGAAGCGGCAGTCTGCTTGTTGCAAGCTCCCCCTCAAAGCCGAAGCTCACGGCTCGAATTGAAGAGCTGCCACTCCTCGAGCTTCTGATAAGGGGCAGAAGCACCAAACCCAAGAAACCCGAGAAGACCTTGGAACAGTTTCGCCCTCTTGGAGGTGAAGGCAGCCGAAAAGAACCCTGCCGAGGAATCTGCCGGAGAGGCAGAAGGTGCCCCTGCAACGTGAAGATTACAGGAGATCATGATATGTTAGACTATCTTCTCGCATGCTGTAGTCTATTACGGTAATTTATCGGTCTTCCGTTCGGGCCTAGGGGTTGAGGGTTTAGGGCCTAGGGGTTTAAGCCTTGCGGTGGGCAGTTTGGCGCATTGGGTTGTTTTTTCGAGCTTTCAGGATGAAGTAGTCAGTGTTTTGAGGGATCCCCTTCAGGTTTCATGTGCTAAGGCGAATCCGAGAAACCCGCGCCTCCCTCCACTCAGCAGCAGTCTTTCCACTGCGAAGACGCAAGAATCACGGACCCAGCGGCACCTAGCAGACCCGCAGTTGCGTTTCACGGCGCATTCAGTATTCTCAGCAAACTCAAACACCGAACTGCATACATCGAGTCCACACTGGGGCTCTCTCTGACAGGGGAGCCTTGCCAGGGATGCTTTTTGGCAAAGCCTAACCGCACCTACCCAAGAACCCTCCCGGATTCCTCTGCCCTCAAACCCTTCCCGCCTCCACTCCTCGTAGAAAAGTTTACGCCCAGATGATGGGACGTTTGAGCACCCAAAAGAGCCCCCCAGAAAGCTCCCCGGCAGATGCTCCGGCACCGGCACCCAAGAAGCAGAAGTCCCAGCTCTTCAAAGCCCCAGAGGCCGCCGAGGCGCGGCGTTTTGGAGGGTTTGGGTTTTGAGGGCCTCGTTGGGCTTTCGGAGAGTTTTTGAGGCATTTAGGAGATTTTGGGGGGTTTAGGTTCAGGTTTAGGAGGGTTTGGTGTGGGGATTTGGGGTTTAGGAGCTCTTGGGGGGTTGAGGGTTTGGGGGTTGGATCTCGTGCGCGGGGTATTCAGGGAGCTTTAGGAGTCAGCGAAAGCCCACAGCCGTCGTTAGGTTTTCTTTTTTGCATCACCTTTTTCAAGCACTAAACTTACCTCTGTCTGGCACTCCCGGATAACCAGCGAAGTAGGAGGAACAATGCGAGGCATCCCAGAGAAGTTTCGGTGGCCCAGGTGGTCGAGATTGCACGAACGCGGAACCTTTACAAGTCGAACCTGTTCCGGCTGCAACTGGAGGCAGAGGGCAGAGTTCAGTGCGAAGTGCCTTTTGGGGGCTGTGTCTGGCCTTGGCTTTTTGTTGGGAGTTTTCGCCTCTGTCTCTCTCTCTCTCTCTCTCTCTCTCTCTTTCTTCGGGTCCCCCCACGAAGATCCTGCGCACAGGAGCTCATCAAGGAGATGACGCCCAAAAAGCCGCCGCCGGGGCTTGAGGCACGACATCCGATCTCACAGCGCTCCATGAGCCTTTCTTGTGGAACTCGGTGACAGGAACTGCAGCTCGGGCTCTGTTGAGGCCAAAAGCCTAGGTCTCTTGGGAGCCAGTTGCTAAACGCAGGCAGCTCTTCATGCTCTGCGGCCGCTGCTTCTGGAGAAGCTCCGGGCCAGAGACATTCCGGCTCCCCGGTCGGCTGAAGAGGGAGGGGGTTCAGACATTCCGCTGGGCTGAATTTATGGAACTGGCGACGAGGCGGACTTTGCCCAAGAGTTCCCGGCGCTGCGCTTCATGCAGCGGGGCGGGGCGGCTCCCTCGGCGCTGCGTTTCACTGCGCCGAGGCGGAGATTTCGCAGCAGCAGCAGCAACAGCAACAAGAGCAACTGCGACAGCTGGCTGCACCAGCAAAATTCTCGCAGCAAGCAGCCGCCACTACCATCATCACCCGAGGCATCCGAAAAGCGGAGTGAGGTACGCATTCAGTCATGATTCTGACGAGGAAGATCGAGATGAAGATGGAGACGTAGAGTTGATTTAACACGAACATGACGATGACGATGATGACCGTCGTGATGAGTTCGTTGATTACGATAATGGGAGTAGTGACTGAGTAGTGTTGTTGGCAGGAGTGATTGTGATGATGACGTTTGGGAGTCTGACCATGAACACAGTTTCGACTCTTCCGCTTGCAGCGACATCTTAGTCCTCGGAGTGATGCTGCTGATGGTGCTATTGAAGGCGATGGTGACAGAACGAGAGCATCAACATGACGGCGACAAAAGTGCTGCCAGTGACGACGGCGCCGGTGAGAATTATGATGATGACGGAGACGTCGACGACGTGGATGATGAGGATGATTATGATGATGATACTGGTGTCCAGAATGATGGTGATCATGACGACAGCGATGGTAGCCAATAAGATAGGAGTGATCATATGGATGGCAATGAGGATATTGCAAATACTGATATGGCGTGGTGATGGTGATGTTCATGGTGATGGTGATGATGATGATGATGATTATCAGGGTGACGAATACGCCATGCGCACTGCCTGGAGGCGTATCGACGTGGTCGGCAGCTTTCTGCTGCTCGGCTGGAGCTAGAGTGGTGCAGCAGTCTCCCTTCCAGAAATGGACAGCTGATGTGGGGCATGTAGGGATTGCACAGAGTGTTGGGCAGAGTTCAGTGATGCCTCCAGGCTCGGGACGTACACGAAAGAGGAGCTCACTGTGGATGTGGCAGTCGAGATGCCCTCAGACATCTTCCGATCCAAGGAATGGGTTGGCACCGAAACTTGTAAGCTCTACCGCTCTACCTGACCCTTGAAGCCTTGAAGCCTGAGATCGAGCTTCAATTTCCTGGCCCGCCCGTACCCGCGAGAGGATTACCTAAACTTCCGGTACCACGACAAGCGCGCGGCCTACCTCGCGGAGCTGCACCGGCAGCTCTGTGATGGGCTGCTTCGAGGCTACCGCGGTGTGATGCTAAACCCCCAAGCCGTGAACTCCAAGCTCCATGCATCTTCCGCAGGACCTAGCCAAAGGATTAGCGGAAACGGGCTGCGGCTGCTCACTAGAACATAGCAAGCCAGCGCCTGCTTTCAATGGCGATTCATGTGTGGGCGGTGGGCCGCACACAGTTCAGGTTGAGGACACACCAGCGAAGATCCGAGGGTGATGTCTTGATCCCGAAGTTTATATTTCTCTTCGCGACAGATCCGCCGAATGTTGTGGAGCACTATGATGACTGCTTTGCAGCAATGCAGAGCCGTTTCCCTGAGAGCGACATGATCGTTTTCGAGCTGCCTGGATTTGGGATGTCACACTCGGCACGAGCTTCAATGGATGATTTGGCGTGCGATTTGACCGAGTTTGTTAAGAAAGTTAAGTGCGAGTTTGCCTCGGAGTCTGGGCTGGTACTCGTGATGCCGTGCGTCAGTGCCTTGTTCTCTCCTGTTTTGCTTCGGGACCTTCCACAGGGCACCGTGGAGCATTTGGTGGTGGTGCAGTGCGCGGATTATGCAGGGGAGCTAAGCTGGGCCAACGGCGTCAACGCTCGTGGCATGTTGTCACTTCCAATCTTGGCCCGGTTGTACAACTACCTGAACGCCAAGGCCATCAGTGCCAATTGGTACAAGGCCACTTTTCCCAAACGTGGCAGTTACCTTGAGTGCTCCGGCTGCCGAGGGTCGAGGGCGTTGGATGCAGAAGGTTCCTTAGAGCATGGAGCCGATGAAGCTCGGACATGGTTTTCTTCCGTAGCTGGGAAGGCCTTTGATGCCGGTGCTCGCTTTCCACTCGCCTGGTGCCTGCAACAGCTCTTCTATGCGCCACCGCGCGAATGCAAGCTGGTCGGCCTTCTGCGTGAGGGTGCTGCGACGATCAAGACCAGTACGCTGGTAGTGTGGGGAATGCAGGATGCGACCCACCGTGGAAACTTTCAGCGGGAGTTGGAGGCGCCCTCCTTCTCTCGCTATGTCTCCGGAGGCGTCTCTCATCAGTACTTCGACGAGTCTGCCCACTTTCCGGAGCTCCAGCATCCGCAGCGGTTTGCCACGGCTGTCTTCGACTTCTTGCAGGAATCGGCGGGCAAAGAATCCACATTGTCGCACGCGCCTGGAGCACGAAGCAGGCTGTAGGCGCCTAGGCCGCTTGCTCAGAAGGCAGTCAGGATTCGTATAGATCAGAGCATGAAGTTTTGGGCGATGGCCGTCCTTATCTCCCTCCCTCGCTACCTCACTCCTTCGCTCGGGGACATCTAGCCCTCTGAGGTTTACCCGACAGCCTGCAGCTGATGAAAAAGTTGCATGATCGAAGAGAACTCTCTCTTCGTTGGTCGGAGTAATTGTGGTGCAAAGCTTACTTGTGCATTGCACCTAGGATGCTGATAGACGTCTGGATAACGTAACAACATGAGTGCCGATTTAATCAGATATGAGATATGTAGAAACGCTGCATGTACCTACGTGTTTATGTGCAAAAGCATGTGCTCGTGTCTACGGTCAAAGACCCGTTCCAAGGTAGCCAAGCATGTCGCCGAACTACCTACCTGGCACATCCCTCTTGGCTAGGTGTGGTCCGTTGTTCGCAACTCCGGACACCCCCAAAACCCTAAGGCCCTGCTTCTACTACCCTAGACCCTGAAGCCTACACCTCTTCTGGCAGGTAGCGAGCCGCTCGTGGCCCTGAGTGCCAGCTTCGAGGCCATTGGGCAGAAGTGCCGCTAACTTCAAGCGTTCCAAAGCCCTCGTACTACTTCATGGCCTTCTGGGCTTGATGGACAACTTGTCTCAGGAACATGTCCGCGAAGGACCGTTATTGCGATAAAGACCGAGTCCTTGGAACGAAGCTCTAACCCTGAGCCAGCTTTCTTCGTAGGCCCTGGCGGGCGATCCGCTGCGGTGCCATGGCCTCCACTTCAAGGGTAGAGCTTGGAAAACGGGGCTCGTTTTAGGCCGAGGCTTCGCGAGGCCCTGAAGCCTGACGAAAACGCCCGACCCTTCGAGGCCATGCCTCTGCCTCCAACCGGAGGATGATGCGAGGCTGGTCTTGCCGGAAATCCGGGTGAAGACTTGCTGTAAGTCAGGAGTGAGATCAGCAAGAGGAGTTGCTCTCGGCCCTGTGCCCCGAAACCTCAAAGACTCAAAGCCCATCCTTGAACCAAGAACCCCACACCTCAAACCCCAAAACCCCCAAACAACACTACCTGGCCTACCTGGCCTGGCCTACCTGGCTGTTTTCAGGTGGACCATCCGGCTGCTGCCCACCTACTCTGCAGACCTCTGGCCGGTGCGCGTGTTGGGGCCGGCAGCTCGCTCTTTGGGGCCCCGAATCTCCTTGAACCTCATTACCCAGAGAACCCAACATGCCTTAAGGAATAGACCTTAAATCCTAATATTAATAATATTAAGGCCCCTATACTCTAAGGCATACTCCTTAATTAAGGGGTATTGGGTTCTCTGGGTAAGGGATAGATAGACAGACAGGAGCTTCAGATGCATGAGCACACATTCTCACATTCATGAATACAACTGTCATGCATAGATGCACGCCTGCACAGATGTTACATGCTTCTCGACGTGTTGTCTTCGTTACTTCCTTTGCAGCAGAATGTTCAGTGTTGGGGATCGAGGATTTCTGTTTCATGGGGATCTTGGGTCCTTTCTTGGATCCTTCGTTCTCTGGAACTCCCAAATCACAGAAACCGACGATCCAGCACCCCGCTGCGCCGAGGACCGAAATGCTGTCCGCCCCGACCGGGCTCTGGAGAATGGCGGAGTGCCAGCCACCGCCCACTACAACAGCTGCGTGCCTTTGGCGCAAAACCGTGGGAGGATGTCATCTCTCTTGGGCTTGGAGCTGACGGTCGTTGGTCGCTGCCAGGAATTGGCGGAATGCCATGAAAGGGGTCGAATCGATTGAAACGAGCCGTGGGGGGTTCCTTCGTCTCCATTGTTGTTTCCCTGCGTCGCAGCAGCTGTGCATGCTAGATTTTAACGGTGATTGCATCCATGTCTGGGTGGGGTTGAAGAGAGGGGGCCCGAACCCCTTCAACCCTGCTTCTAAAGTCGAGAGCCCATGATAGACTTCTGCGCGGAAGGTGCTCGAGGATGCTCGCATGCGTGCGGTCCCTAGTAAAACAGTCTGCGTTTCGGATTTGGGGCTCTGATCTTTGGCCGTTGGTAACTGTCAGGTTTCAGGATTGGGCCTTGACGGTAGTGCTCCCAAAGAGTGCGAACCACGGCGGCCCGAAACCTCGACCGGTCACGAGGAAATGGGCGCTGCTCCCCAACGAAATCACCAAGTCTAAGTGAAGATCAACTGCTCTGTGCCGAAACCTCGCGAGGGCAGCATCTGGAGACCTTGCACTCGAGCCTTCAGCGGTTTACGGCCCTGCGCGACGGGATCCACCTTCTGCCCCTCGACTTGCCTGGGGTTGAAGGAAAAACGCAATAACAGCCGCTTCGGGCCCACGCAACTCCGAGAAGAACCGCTCGAAGCCCTGAACACCTTCTGAAACCCCCCATCCTGAGCCTCCTCAAAACCCCAACACCTCAAGGAAACGATGGGCCCAGTGCTGCGGCTTCCTGGCTGCGGCTTCCGATCGGGCCGTCTCAACTCCGGTCAGCGGCTGCTGAGATTGAAGAGAAAAGCCATTTAGGCCCCCCCCCCCCCCTAAAGAAGAGGCTGCTGAGTAGGCCTCTGGAGGTCCAATCTTCCGGTAGGGAGCCCAGCTCCCACAAGTTTTCTAT
>CAJNJA010018498.1:9822-35646 GCA_905231915.1 Symbiodinium necroappetens | reverse complement strand
GACAGCAGCGCAGTGCAGGGTCAGTTGAAAGATGTGCAGCAGATCCAAGCCTCTGCACACGGGGCTTTTGCTGCCATCCTTGGCGATGGATCGGTAGTGACCTGGGGTGATGCTGTCCATGGTGGAGACAGCAGCTCAGTGCAGGGTCAGTTGAAGGATGTGCAGCAGATCCAAGCCTCTTATCATGCTTTTGCCGCCATCCTTGGCGATGGGTCTGTTGTGACCTGGGGTGATGCTGTCTATGGTGGAGACAGTAGCGCCGCCCAGGATCAACTGAGAACTGTTCCATAGATCTGGGTTTGCATGACAGTCATTTTTTGAGCTGAAGGTGCAACCCTAGCAAAGATGTGCAGACGCCCGCCAAGATGCAGCATCGCAGCGCTTACCGGCACTGGCAACATGAACGAATCCAAGAATGAGTTTGCCGTGTGCGTGTGTTGGGACTCAGGGCCTAGAGCTTCTAACTTGTTAGTATGTCTTCAGAAACTGAATTAGTTGTGGTTTGTAGGGTGCTGGTGTTCTTCTAGAATCTTGAACGATGTGCCACAAGGCCACAAAGTCTGTCTCGGCGTTGCCGGTGGTTTAATGTTCACGGTGTCGGTCGGGCTGAACAGGATTCTGAGTTGTCGCAGGATTCTGTCCTTGAACCTAAGTTTACCACCCTGTAAGCCCAAGCCAAAAAACTGATGGCCTAAAACCTAAAGACCCCCTCCTCTCCCCACTAGACCTTAGCCGTCAACTCCAAAAAGCTTTTTGGCAGTTGACCTCCTGCCTATACACAACCCGCTTACAAGACACAAAAAAAGGTCTGAATGTCTAGACACAATACCCACCCTCTCTCGTGCCTATATGTGTGTCGTTTTGTGACAGGATTCTGTGCCGACAAACTAGTGGCGAAAGGGTTGATCACCTGTATAACTATCGCATATAACACCCCAAAATACCTAGTCTGGTTGATTAGGGCCCCTAGAGCATGTTGAGGGTCTTAATGAAACTTAGGACGAATTGTTCATGATTCTGCCTGGTTTTCTAACACCACTTTCCATCTTCCAAGTCTAATGCAATGCAAACGCGTACCGTCTACGGCGCTTCTAGGAACAGCCCAACGATGAGGCGTTGGATTGTCTTGGCATGTGAGAGTGTGCACTTCGAGGTTCAGGTTTCTTATAAGCTAAGATAGCTGGTTCCCGAATTTCGTGTTTCCGTGGGAGCTAGACTAGTGGATCGAAAGCACAGCTACCCAAACCCCAGACAATTATTGACCCTCAACCCAGAACCTAAGCCCTAATTTATCCAAAGCAATAACTCTAGAGATTGAAGGGTTCTAGGGGCCTGTGCGGAGTCGGAGACTTCAATCCTAAACCCTAAACCCTAAACGCCCTAAACCCAGAACCTTAAACCCCAAGTCTAGAACCCTAAAAGCCCCCCAAACGCCTCCAGGAGTCCTTCTTCCATGGAGATTCGGACTTCCGGAAGCTCTCGCTCCTCTTGGTCTGGACTTGGTTCCCCTTCCCCATTTGGCCTCTCGGCTTCTGCCCCCCGGGAGCCCCCCAAAAAATCTCGGTCTAAGGTCAGGGGTGGAATTTTTTTTCAACGTAGGTTCTATAACTTATAAGGCTCCTTTCAAAGGAAGTATAAGGTATAAGGGCTTCTATAAGGGATCTTTAAGGGTTCCCACATCAAGCCTTTTCAAGGTGCTCTGATCCCTTCACTAGACTATGTGCTTATAATATGCATAAGTCACAGACTCAGTCAGAGTGCGTGAGACTCCAAAACCCCTTAATTCAGGAATATACTTTAAATCTTATTAGGGTTCCTAGTATAATTTAAGGTATATTCCTTAATTAAGGGGTTTTGGAGTCTCTGGGTGTGTCTGTGTGTCCCTGTGCGTTGCCGGACCCGAACTGCTCGAGTCGATCCGTAGATAGCTGCACTCAAGGCCCTAAACCCCTAAACCCCAAACCCCAAACCCCTAAACCCTATAAGCCCTAAACCCCTAAACCCCTAAACCTTAATAAACCCTAAACCCCTAAACCCCTACACCCTAAACCCCCTATATCAGTCCTGGACCCCCCCCCCTCCCTCCAACAAAGAACACTGCTGCACCCATCACCTTGAACCGTAAGCCCTAGGCAACTGAGCCGGGCATCAGCTATCCTAAGGTCCTAAATGAATCAAGACATCCTACCAAGATAACAGGCTTCCTAGCAGTAGCCTGGAATGTTAAGCCGAGGTTCACAGTCTCCGTGGAAGGATTCGGCCTGATCAAAGATCCTTTCGTCATCGAAATGGGCTGGGTGCTACTGAAACCCGGCTTATGAGCTGCATGTCCCTCGCGCAATGTTTCAGTAAATCGCGCCCCTGTCATACCGGAGCATCCCCGGGTCTCCGTGAATATTCCAATAATTGGAGCCCTTTGAGTGTGTAAACTTTGAGCTTTCAGATGTTTTGAGTTGTCAGGCTTGTGGCTCAGGGTGGCTTACTGTCCTGCTTGATGCTCTGAACCTGCTCTCAGGTTTCATTAGTTGCGGGGTGACCTTGAACTGCACACACCAGGGCTTGGGGGTTTAAAGCACGATGGCTATTGGAGGTCAGGATTGGGGCATTGGGGCTTTGTGGTTTCAGGGTGGGGTGTTTCGTGTGTTTTCATACTTCTAATGTTCGGAATCCTGCATTATCCCTAGCACGGATATACCCTACTACTTAAGGATATTCAGGCTTGTGTTCGCCAAGAGTCCCAATTCTGACTCGGGCTACAGTCAATGTTCTGGAGACAGGGCTTACTTCAGAAAGGTAGGATTCTACATAGGGAGTATAATATGACCCAGGTAAAACATGAACGAATCACGTCCTTTTGCGATCTTTGAAAGACATGGGAACTAGCTCATTTGCAGGTTTACTGGCTGCACTTATGACTCATCTGAGCCGAGGTCACTCTACTGACAGGAGTGACTTCTAATTCTATGAAGCTGTCTCAAGAGGGGAAGAAGAAAGATTCTGGCATATTTCCATATGTTCATTTACTTAACTTCCTGATTCCTTAACCCGGAAGACCCCTGCAAAGCCTTGCAGAGACGTTGTGTGCATTCGCGATGGTGCCTCAAGTGAGACCGTTCACCAGAACCCAGTACAGGCATCGTCATCCCTTTGAGGAGTTACCAGAGATTAGGGTTTAGGATTCGGCACTGGCTTTCGAGTTTAGGTGTTTTTGGGGCTTCGGGTTCGGGGTTTCGGCTTGCCGGGTTTGGGGGTTGCGGGTCTTGAGTTGGGAGGTTTGCACTTCCCAGAGGATTATGGTCTATTGCCTGCTACGGGTCATGCCCCTTAGCTGTGCGTTGTGATCTGAGGGGTTAACAGCCTCTGTCTGCTTCATGGGATTTTGGCAATCAGGGGGATCAGAGCGTCTTAAAAACATCTCAAGGTGGTTTGAAAGAAGTGTGTGAAAGAAGCGTCCTGCGGTTTTAGCGGTCTTGCTAATTGGGATGCCATTGCTGAGGGTGCCATATAAGTTAAGGGTTACAGGTTTTCTGAAACTCCCATGGCAGTCCCGATCCCAACGATCTTCACGGGCTCTCGTTGGGTTGCCGCTCGACAGTTCGAAGCACGACAATTTAGGAATACCTCCTGATTGAGAAACCACCTAGTGGAGTCTGTCTGGGGGATCGGGTAAAGACACAAGATATTTAGCACAAGATATTTAGCGTCTCCATAGGCCGAAAGCCGAAGAATTCGGAGTCGAGGAATGTGGTCTCCAAGTTCAGTTTCATCGTATTGCTGCAGCGGATGAAGATGGCCCCTTGGCCCTGTACTAGGTCTTCCATGCCCGCCATCAACTAAAGAAGGCGTGCCATCAGGTCATTAGTGGAAACTTTCAACAAGTCGAAGCCCTCAACCCTAAATCCCACAATAGGTTCCCAGCCCATAGCCCATTGATAATCAGGGTACCGTTTCTATCCGGCTTCATAAGAGACCCCCCAAAAAAGCCTAGGGTACCACTACACCTAAAACAGGTAAAAAAAAAGAGGTACCTCTACACCCTCATGAAAAGCCCAGGCAGGGGTGGGTATTGACCATGAGTCTCCATACAAAAAGAAGGGCCGTAGGAGTGGAGGAGCCTTGGAAGAAGCCTACAACCTGGCGGCGAAGACGGTTTTCGGCTGGCTGTGAAGCTTCGAGGGATTTCGGAAAGAAGGAACCACGGAGGTTCCCCCCTGAACCCTCAAGACGGAAAGCCTGAGAGCCGGAACCAGAACCCAAAAAAGTCCTCGGACCCATAAACCCGGAAAGCCCTGAAAGCCCTGTACATAAATGTGCCCAATAGTTGCCAGGTTCATCCCGAAACCCTAAACCCTAAACCCCCAACCGAAAACCTCTAAATGTGCTCTTACAGTCGCCAGGTTCATCAGAACAAGATGGAGGCCGCGCGCCAACTCTACGGCCTCCCACCCGGTGCCCTGGCCTCCTGGAGTCGTGTTTCAGCGGGTTGGAGGTTTAGGGTTTAGGGTTCAAGGTTTAGGGTTTAGGGTTTAGGGAAGTTGAGGGTTTAAGGCTGCAAGGGTTCAGGGTATGGGGCTGCCGGGCTTGAAGGAATAGATCTTCAAGGGATGAGGGTTTTCTTTAGTGGCTTTGGGCTCTGAGGCTCTGGAGGTTTAGGCTCTGAGGCTTTTTGACGTCAGAGGTTCCATCTTTGGAGAACTTAGAAATGTTCGGCTTGGCCCTGGGGGGCTGGGTATATAGTATATCGTAGCAGTTATCACGCCGCGCCGCAAGGGGCAGACGATCAAGGCAAAGGGCTGTGACGAAAGGTCTGGGGCTGAAGGGCTGAAGAATGTCCTGCTTTCTGCCAGCGAATGGCCTGGAGGCACTCAATGCCTCAATGCACAAGGGGACTTTTTGAGTATTGCTGCTTGGGCGCTTGCGGATGCAAGCACCCCGAACATGTCTCAAGACCGGGATGCAGCGAGGTTAGCTAGAAGGAGCAAGCCTGCATGTAGACTCGAGGCAGTCGTAATTATGATAGGAACCTCAAGACTCAGGAGGCATGCTGTCGCCCCCTGAAACCCATAAACCTCAAGCTTCTTAGCCTAGAGCTTAACCCTAAACCCTAAACCGATCTTACATTCCGCTTTAAGCATCCAGCAAAAAGGTGACGCCGCCACGGAGCATGACCTTCAGACCTACTCTCAACAGGACTTCGCAGGCTTGGATATGGGTTGGTTCCGAAAATTAGGGTTACCTTATTTGGGGTCCTTATAATACTATTTAGGGTTTCGGGCTTAGGGTTTCCGAAAATAAGCCCTAAACTCTAGTTCTTGTAGACTTGAAGGGGTGATACTACATTCTAGTATACTTGTGGTGTATATGTGTATGTATGTTTATGTATATGTGTGTAGAGTATATTTACATTACATCAACCGTAGGTTACAGGATCTTATTTTATGTTATAGTCTGGCACGGACGTTTGGTTTCAATGCGTTTCTGTCCCACCTCCGGTTGAAACTACATTGTCAAAACTGGTGGCAAATGAACTGCACCACTCAGCTTGGGGCCACAGAGGGCTCCAATATCCACACCCAGAGAGCCCAATACCCCTTAAATAAGGTATATACCTTAAACACTAGGGGCCTTAATATTATGATTTAAGGTCTATTCCTGAATTAAGGCTATGCGCAAACCTTAAGGTTCAGGACTTTCGTGCCGATTTGGCTCTAAATGCGGGGCAGCTTTTTAAGTAGGGCCGCCGACCATCTCTGGGACAGCAAGCAGAACTAGAATGCAGGGGCCTTAATCATTAGAAGAAGGGTTCTTGGGATCCTGTATACTATAACTATAATAAGGAGCCCTAAGGAGTACTTCATGCCCTGACTCCCCCAAAAAGCAGACGTGCCTCTACTTGGACTGGGTCCGGTGTCCTTGGTGTTTAGGTTTTTGTGTTCGCCCCAAACCAACCAAGAGACTCCAACATCACCGAAGATGGTTCATGAAGGCTTTAACACGGTATATGCTTACGAAGGACGGTGGAACACACAAGTGGCTTCCCAGGTAGCCCCCCAAAAGGGAGACAGCGAGAGAGAGGGAGAGAGTGAGAGCGCCTGGAAAGCGCGCCATAAGCTTCGAAGCCCCCAAGCCCTAGTCCCGACACTGCTATATCCTGACTCCCCAAACTGTCAACCCCCAAACAAGAAAAAACCCTCAAAAAGGAAGCCCTGAAACTACTGTAGCGTCGCTGGAGTCCGCTAGAGACTCGTTGTACAGGCAAGCCTGTCTCTCCCCGCGGCGGCCTCAATCCGACGGATTTCGGCCTCGGCCACGGAGAGGCGGGGCTCCCCAAAAACTAGTATAGGGGTCTTAGTAGTTGAAATAGGGTTTTGGGGCCCAGTATGCTATAATTATACTAAGGAACCCCCAAAAGAGTATAGGTAATTATTAAGGCCCCCTATATTAGAAGGATAGGTTTAGGGTTCACAGTGGTTGTGTAAAGGTGTCGGGCAGGTTAAAGGGTTGCGAAAGGATAGCAGTACAGCTTGCTGATTGGATGCACACACCCATCCAAAAATTATGTGGCAGTGTGGAATGCCTGTTAACTTCCGGTAAGGCCTTACAGATGTATCTTTTCATAATAACTCGAGGGCTTTAAGCAAAGGATGCCGTGTCCAAGACCTTATTCTAATTTAAGAATACTGTAAACCCTTGATCAATAAGCTCTAACTTACTCCTCCTTGTTGACTGAGATGTGTTTTTCTCAGTGGTTTACCCGTATGTGGCAATTTCGATGTAGACCTGAGCACGAATATAGGCTCCTTCACTAAGTATGCCGGCACACAGAAAGCCTGGTTGTGCAAAATAAACTACTTGTTCCAGGCCTATGTACCCCTGCACACTAAACCCTAAACCCTAAAAACCGTAAAACCCTAAAAGCCTAAGGGTTTAGGGCTTTAGGGCTTTAGGGCTTTAGGGTTTTGGGGTCTGGGTCGTGACACTTGTTGAAAAGCTGCCTCCAAGACGGATTTGTTTGCTGTTGACCTGCTGTTTAAGAGCAGCAGAGATACTCGAAGGCTCCAATAGTCTACAGTACAATCTCTCCAGCAGTTTCCAAAAAATACTTCGCGAGTATGGCATACCCATTTGCCCCTAAGTAGGTCCTTTTGGGGATTACATTATAGGAATATAAACCACAAAAAGGAACTACTTAGGGGCCTGTGGCATGGGTATTGGAGTCATTACCCTCGGAACTGATTCCCAAACGCCAAGCCCGAAACTTCACAGGATATGGTGGCTCGGGAGCTTTGAGTCTGTTACAACCTGCTACAATACCCAGTGAAGACCTTATACCAAGAAGCAAACCCAAGAAGGACAAAAAGGCAAAGGCACAGGAACTTCTAAGCGGACGAGACATCATCGGCTCTTCCAGGAAGCAGGAAGCGAGTCGAAGTTGGTGGAGCTGGTGGCGGAGACCATGGTGTGCTTCGGGCAATGACTTAGGTTAAGCCCCAGGAATAAGAGCTTTAGGAAACCTCAACAAGGAGTTGTGGGTTCACCAAGAAAGGGTTCGGGGAAACCCCAATCAGGGGTTCAGGGTTCAGGCTTTGCGGGGTTCATCAGCCTCTGAAAATACACCCTTCACGCATCCTGCTGCAAGATAGACAAGCCTTCTAATAATAATGATAATAATAACAGTGATAATAATCATCATAATCATAATCATATTCATACTACTACTACTACTACTACTAATAATAATAATAACAACTCATAATAATACATGACAATAATACTAAGTGATAATAATAATAATAACAATAATAATCATAAGAAGAAGAACAATAATAGTAAACATATTCATGATATCATGTATATTCAAGGCCCTGTTCTAACTATTCAGCCCCCCCCCCCCATGTACCACATCTCGGTCGTCAGCCACTCATCCTGGCTCCCGTCTTATCGATCCTCCAGAAATTTGGGGTATAGGGTTTAGGGGTTTAGGGTTTAGGGGTTTAGGGCATCAGATGTATACGACTATGAAAGTAGACCCGATGTAGGAGTCTGTAGGAGTAGCGGAATGCGTTGAGACCGGCTGGGTGTCGAAACCGCACCACGCTTGCACAACGCCGCTGCAGCTCTGAACTGCTAGGGCTTGAGATTTCGGGGAACCCTAAACCCTAAACCTCCGAAGCCCGAAACGTAGAACACTGGAGCAAGTTTGAGTTCGGGCAACACAAAGCGCACAGGATACTCTGAGTAGGCACATGAAGCTGCAATGCTTGTTATAGTGTAATATGGTAAGAGTAAGCTACGTACCCCAAACATTGGCTGTGAAGCACTTCAAGAATGCTCTGGGGCGCCATGTCTCACTCGGGGCTGGAGGCTCCAGGTTTCGAGGAATGAGGGTTCAGGGTTTCACATAACCCCAACAACCTCGAGGCCTATGGATAGGAAGCCATTGCAAGGGCAAGACTGAAGCTTTAGGGCTTCGGGCTTCGGGCTGTCGCAATAGATTCGACTGGGGTTAAAGGGGGCGTGTCTTACTCTGTTTTCGCGAACCCACCAAGAAAAAGTTGCAATGCAAGTGCGCAATCCCCTATGCTCTGTTTTGGAGGGAAGCTGCTAAAGGATTAAGTGTTTAGCAAGAGGCCTAAACCCTAAACCCTAAACCCCTAAACCCCTAAACCCTAAACCATAAAAACCCTAAGCCCTAAACCCTGCCTAAGCCCCAAACTCCAAAACCCCAAGAACGGATCCCCCAAAAGAACCCTGGAAGGAGCCTCTACAGGAGCCTTTTTTGGATGTCTTTGTTGTTCGTGAGGATCGAGGCTTTGGGTGCTGCGGGCTTCGGATTTAGGGTCGAGAGTTTAGGGTTTCTGGCAGGCAATGGGCTCAAGGCTCATGCTTGCAGAGTTAGGTGGTGGTTTTGAGGTACACTCTACTAGAACTCTATTGAGGAACTCTAAATCAGAGGATGACGAATTATTAAGTTCTAGAAAATTCTACAGTAGACTATAACTTCTTCATAAGGAACACTGAGGAACAGTATTACCAATGCTTCAGGCTTCGCTATGGGGCAGTTCTCTAAATCAGGGGACCGGCTTCAAAGAACCCGGAAGCAGCGGCACCCTTTCAAACAGGACCCTCTGAAAGGGACACTTATTTGAAGAACTACCCATATGGGTAGTTCTGTAAACTAGGGTCCCTTTTGGTGGTCCTTTTTGTGAGTGCCGTACTATATTGGGGACCTAAAAATGGACCCTAATGTAGAGAACTACCCATATATTACCGAGTGTGCGGCTGCTGCTTTCGCCGGGAGAGGCTGGTGACACTGACTTGGAGGTTGCCGGTTGCGAGGACACCTTCCCGGTGGTTTAGAGTTTCGGGTTTATAGGTTTTTAGGGGCTTAGAGTTTAGGGGTTTAGGGCTCAGAAGTTTAGTGGTTCGGGGTTTGGGGCTTAGGGTCTCGTACCCCAAGGGGTGACCTTAATGGTCAGAGTAGTGTTCTGGGCTACATCGTACCAGAACTTTAAAAGACAATAAAAGGATACTGTTGGTAATTGTTCCGCCCTCCGTCTTGCTTGAAGGTTCATGAGTAGTTAGGTGCAGGGTTGTGGATCCGGTTGGAAGCCGTCGTAACTATGACTTCCTTGCTTGCAGCCGATACAACTGCATGCTAAGTGCTAGACCCTGAACCCTAAACCCGAAACCCTAAGCCTTAAATCCTAATAAGCCCTACAGTAAACCTTAAACCCTAAACCTTAAACCCTATAAACCCTAAACCTTAAACCCTGGGCAGCTCACTCGACCCAAGTCTCAGCCCACATGGGATGTTGGCTCCATGTCACTTCTGTGCCGGTCTTGCTGGCGGCTGTCTTGACATCCTTGGTGTGTTACCGAGAATCTCAAACCCTGAACCCCAAAAGACCCCAAACCCTAAACATAGTAGAAGTCTAAAGTATAAATAAAATAAGCAATATGGTATAGTTTAGTACAGCAAATAGAATAGATTAGGTTTTAGAATTTTAGAGAGTGATAAGCTATTACCCTAAAGCCTAACCCCTTCCCCGGGTTCAAGGCAAGGCCCAGGTCGAAGCAGTAAACCCGGACCACAAGTAGGGGTTTCTCCGCAACTTAAAACAAAGAGGCCTACCTTTCGGGGCTTTTTTAATATAATTGAGGAGCCCTATAAACCGTTGTGTCTTTAGGGGCCCGCAGGCGGTCTTTCGGGGTTCAGGGGGCTGCTTTTTTCTATGGAGTTTAGACAAGAGAGCTAGGTCCTCACAAGAAGGACCTACGTTGGAAATCACTGAAAAGTCGCTAAGGCCAGGGTTTGGGGGGCCCGAGGCCGGGGTCTTGTTCCACTCTTGGAGACGGTTTGGGGTTTGGGGTTTAGGGGTTTAGGGTTTAGGGGTTTTAATTTAGGGTTTATGGTTAGCCCCGGGACCGGGTCCGCGGCGGACATGAGACGGCCTAGTGCGGCCTTAAGGCCATGAACAGAAATACGCCTGAGTCGGGATTCCTGTTTGTGCATGTATACTCTTCATACAGTTTCTTTGAGGCTGTATAAGTGCTTTTTTGGGCGCTTTAAACAAGACCTTTATAAGGGTCCTAATTATATTTCTGTAGGCCTTGGCGTACGCAGAGCACCCTCATTAGTGAACTCAGGGCCCCCTAAGTGAAATCCTTGGCTCAGACTCCGAGGTACCCCCAACTCACCACCCCAAGCCCTAAACCCCAAACCCTAAACCTCTGAACCATTCAGTTTAGGGTTTAGGGTTTAGGGGTCTGAACCCTGAACCCCAGAGTAGCCGTGTAGAAAAAACAAAAACCTTAGCCGGACAGAAGCGGTCTAGGGACCCTGAAACCCTAAAGCCTAAACCCTGACATGTTGAACATGTAGAAGCCTTTAATAATGACAGATACTGCTCTTCAGGGTTCATAAATATACAATACTGATTTTACAATTACAGATACTGCTCTTCAGGGTTCATGAATATATAGTATATGTTCCTAATTATTCTTACTATTGACAGGCACCTCAAAAAGAACCCTGAAACGCTGCGCTTCACACCCCACCTCGCTCTCTTCCTCGAAGTCCTTCTCATAGGAGCCTATGCCACGGGAGCCCCCGGGAGCTTCCATGCTTCGGGGAAAGGGTAAATAGGGGGAGTTCTCTAAATGTGGGTCCCTGTGTAGGAAAGCTTAAAGGGATCTATATAAGGGATCTAGAAGGGTTTCTATAGGGGGTTTCTATACGGGTACTATGAGAGTAGTTCTCTAAAGTAGGGTTTGTTTTAGGATTTTTTTAATATAAGGGTGCCGTACTATTTTAGGGACTTCAAAAGGGACCCTGATTTAGAGAACTACCCCTACGGCGGGCCGCAGGGTTTAAGGTTTAGGGTTGTAGATCAGGGTTTTGGCGGATACTATCCTGTACCTTAGAAGCTTAAAGCAAGTCGGAACCTAAGGACTAGTGTGAGTATACGTGTAAGTACGTAAGTACTTACTAGAGTTTGCCGTGCCTAGGGCTTCACTACGTCAAACCCTGAACTGTAAATCAAAAAACCCTGCACATTAGACCGTTACCTTTACGGTTTAGTGATAAACCCTGATTTACGGGCTCAGGGCTAGGTGGTTAAGGATCTGGGGTATGGGGTTCAGGGCTTAGGGTTTAAATCCTCTTGCGATCGATAACAACAACCCCCGGAGTTCAAACATTGTTGCTCGGAAAAGCTGTAGAAAGAGTTCCGCGGAAAAAAACGCTCAAAGCATGACGCCTGAAGCCTACATCCTAAAACCCGAACCCTATTTCAAACCTGACAACTAAACGTCTAAACGCCTAAACCCCAAACCCAAAACCTGAAAACTAAACCCCTACACCTAAACTGCAAACCCTAAACCTGAAAACTAAAGCCTCTTTGAGGCTTCGGGGAGTACATCGAGTCGATCTTGTTTTGTCTTGCGGCGCTGCATCTCAGAGGGGTCTTGAGCCTTGAGGCTTCCAAGGCTCAGCCCTCATCCAGATGCCGATCTCAAGAGTCCCCAAAACTACCTGTAAATAGGGCTCTATATTAAACAACGAGGGAGATGAACAGTTCTCCCAAATCCATACCTACTAATATAAATATAAGTATATATATATAAGTAAGAAATTGTAAAAACAAGGAATTCATACTTGTTCGGCGTTCTCTGATCTGCGGGGGGCCACGTCGTCTCTGAAGCCCTGCTCCGATGTCATGGTTTAAGAACCAAGAAGACAATACTCAAGGCCTGGAGTACAAAACCGACAGATTTGGGCACTATAGGCTTTAAGGTGCTTATAGGAACTAGCACGCTCACGATCTCGACAGGTACCTTTGAGGCTGAGCACTCACCACGCTCCCTCGACCCGCAGTTCTAGACTCGAAGCATTGACTTGGCTAGCTGCAAGGTCCCTAGAGCCTTCTCGGAATACACCCCCCCAAAAAACACTACACGGGGTTGTAGGTTCAGGCTTGCGCCTGCACTTTCGAAGCTGTCATCTGAATAGCCTCGCTCCTCCTGGTGAAGGTTGAGGGTTTCAGGTTAAGGTTGCTCAAGGGTTCTTTCAAGTAGCATCTCAGTTGCTATTGCTGTTGCCATCGCTTTTATAAACTGGCAGGGGCCGAAACTCACACAGCGAGCACGCAACAGCGCACAACTCGTTTTTGCAGAAAAGCAAGACTCATGTGCCTTGTGCCGAAATGGCCAAAGCGTTTGTCACAACTCTGTCGTTGCTACGGCAAGGGAACTCCAGTGCACAATCATATTGACACTGGTCTCTTTACACTTCCCTTTTGTGCTGCCTTGAGACAGCCAAGAAAAAGTCGCAGGTAACGGCTGCCCACCATGCTTCCGGCCTCATCTGCTTAGTCATGATGTCACTCAGTTGGTGCCCGCTCGGTACCCAGTGAAAAGGGATCAGCAGCGGGTCGTCCACGGCCGGTACGTCCTCACCTCGCTCGCGCTTCCACCAGCCCTTGGCCTCGTTGAGGAAGATCTGCTTCAGCGACGCCAAGTCGATGATGAGCCGTTTGTCGGCCGTGGGCTTCGGGGTGCCGCACCTGTGAACGAAGTCGAAGAGGCTCTTGCAGTCGGTGACGGCGTGGATCGGCATGAGGGCTGCCGCTTCTGGCTCCTTCACCAGTCTCCTCTTCGTCAAAGACAGCAGCCTTCCCCGCAGGTGGATTGCGCATTCCACCCCTTCACAACAGGCCATCGTCTCTCCGGCAAAGGTGGACCTGCACACTCTTTTGCAGGAGTGTGACTTCCAAGCCAGTGTGCTCATCTCGCTCGGCTTGCTTCCGATGCCGTTGTTGTGTACAGCCAGCACCAGATAGCCGATCTGTGAGCCGACTCGATGTCCCACCAGGTGCTCCACGGCATCGTCGTCGGGCTCGCTGTTCCCCCACGCCGCGTCGTGGTAGACCACCAGGCACATCTCGTTCAGAGGGATGGGCCTGATCTTGATGCCGTGCTCCTTGTAGTCCTTTGCCTGCTTGATGGCCCTGTTCGTGTCTTTCACGTCCACCATGGTGGGGCTTCCCTGCCTCGCTTGCGCAAAGTTGGCTGCGCAAGCCAGGTCCGGCCGGCTCTCCTTAGCCAACCAGCTCAGACACCCAATGGCGGTGCGATTGTCATGAAAAAGCCTTTCGTTCACGGGGTCCTGGTTGCTTCCCTTAGGGATGTCGATGTACTTCAGGCGCTCCTCCACGTAGTCCTCCTGCGTAATCTGGTACCCCTCGCCGTCTTTCTTGTAGTTGCTCCCGACGTACTTGAAGGCATCGTCTTCCCACTCGCTTATCGGGAACACCTGGCTGAGCGTGGCCTGGGTCGCCTTCTTGAGCTTCTCCTCCGTCAAGACGAGCAGGTCGTCCACGTGGGTCTCCAAGAGGCCCCTGGTGTTGCCCTGCTTGTCGACAAAGTGGAAAACACAGGGATCGATGTCGTTCTGCTCGAAGTGCAGCGTCTCCCCCTCGAGTTCCACCCTGGCTCGACCGATGTCCTGCACCAGCTTCTCAAACCAAAGTCTCGGGCTGGTCGCGAGTCCGAAGACCCCTTTTATGATCTCCACCAAGACCCCCTCCTCGACGCCTGGCAGTCCGCGAGGTGGCTGCTTGAAGTAGAGGCCACGGGGGGCCGCCACCCCGTTAAGGAATGCGGCTTGCACGTCCCCGATGCTGGCTGACCACCGGAGAGAGACTGCACACTGCATTCCCAGCATCAGGCTGTCCTTGCTAGCTGTCGGCGCGTCGACGCTGAGCGGCCGTGTTCCCAAGTCTGGGTCCCGATGGCCGCCCACGCATAGGCGAGCCTTGGCCTTCACCGGCAGCTCGGGGTTTAGCGCTCTCTGGGACCTGGCTTTGTCCTTGTACGCAAACCTCGAAGTGAGTATGCGTTCTGGGGGAATCTCGGCATAGACCCGCTCGGTCTCCTCTTTGGACAGCACCCTCACCGCCTCGAACTTCAAGTGCTCGTTCCATTGCTTAGCCTCTGCGGCCTCGAAGGCGGGGCGGTCACCAGGGTCTATGGAAGACCAAGGGATTTCGCTCTCCATCTGCTTCTCTCGGCTGGCTTGCGTGGAGGCAACCTTGCCGAAGAAAACCTCGCGCTCCACCGGCTCTGTTTCGTTCATGCCCTCGTCGTTGGCTTCTTCTGCGGTCTGGCTTGTTCTGGCTTTCTTCGCCCTCCCTCGGGCCACGGGGCAATGGGGCAAGTCATCTAGGCATCGCCGTCGTCGTTCTGCTCCGTCGTCCCAGTCCATGTTCTCCATCTCCACGAACTTCTCCTGGAAGGCCTCCCCCTCTCCGCTCAGGAGCTCCTCCGCGATGTCGTGGTGGTCCCCGGGGCCGTCCTTGTTGCCGTCGGGAATCAGCTCCTCGTCTTCGGGCGCAAAGGCAGCGCGCAGGTCCTTATCCTCGTCGATGATCGCCTGCACGTCGTCCATTGCAGCCCTCACCCGCAGCAGCTCGGAGATCTCCTCGGCCTCCGCGGGTCGGAGGTGCTCCGGTGCACATAGCAAACACCTCCCCCCCTTGGATACCCAAAGGTTCTGCCCTTCATTCCCTATCACCGTGCAGGGTCCGACCCACATCTTCACTGCTTTCTTGTCCTTCTCAGGGCGCTTCTGGCGAAAGATAAAGACCAAATCGCCCGGCTCGTAGTGGGTCTTCTTCACGCGGCTCCGGTGCAACAACGCCCTCTGCATTGCTTGGTCCGTCTGCACCTTCATGAAGGCAATGCGCGCCGCCTGTCGGATGGCGTTCTGCCTCTGCATCCGCGCGTCCACCGTGTAGTGTCTCATGGCGGCCAGGTTGTGCTGGTCGTCGAAGACATCGCCTGGCATTCGCGGGTTGGCCCCGAACACCCATTGCCTTGGGCTGTACCCGTCCTTGTTGCGGAGCTGGTTCTTCGCGTTCGAGACCTCGGCCACGGCCCATGCCACCTCCTGCTCCACTATCATCGCGCTGTCCACGGTCCTCTCCCAGATGCTCTTCCAAGCTCCGTTGTGTCGTTCCACCAGCCCGTGTTGCCAGTGGGCCGTGCCGGCGGCATGTGACATGAAGGACCCGAACTCATAGCACATTTCATCGAAGACGCTCTTGAAACCAGAGTCGAGGTCGAGGGCAAAGGTATGGGGCGGCCCGGCCCAAGAGACCCAATGATCTCGAACCGTCTCTGCGAGCGTCTTGGCCGTCCTGTCTTTGACGGGCACCACGACCTGGTACGTTGACGCATAGTCCACCATGCTCAGCGCCACGTGGCTCTGATGCAGCGAGTCCTTCCTGAAGATCAAGTCGAGTCCCAGCACTTCGTTGAAGTCTAGTGCGGGCACCGGCTTGGAAAGTCTCGCGGAATAGGGCCTATAGCACATCCTTGGCATGTCCTGCACCTGAGCGTCTTGCAAGCTTTCACTGCTTCGCTGCTGCCCCCAGACAGCCGGATGTGCCTGGCGAGCTCGCTGTTCGGTGGGTGCCCGAGGTTCTGGTGCAGCTTGCGAAGAGCCCCCTGCACTGCTGGAGGCACCCTTGGGTCAAAGGTTATGCACCGTGCCCCGGCCTCGCGTAGTTCTGGCTCATCTCCCGGTTCGTCTTCAAAGTTTGGCTGCTTTGCCTCCACGGCCCAGGCTTCATGGTGCTCCTTGCTGCCGCGCTTCTTCGCTCCTTCGAGCACCTTCAAGAAGAACTCCTCCCGAGGGGTGTTGCCTTCTTCGGCCCTCGCCGCGGCAAAGCTTCCGGAGAGAATGGCTCGCATCTTGGTCCCCTTCTCCTGGTCCACATAGAAGGCGACCTGGTGTTGCCAAAGGTTCTCCCACTTCTTCACGGACGGGGCTTCCCAGATCGTGCTCGTCGCCGGGTGTGCGAACACAGCTCCCTTTTCGCATGCCGCTTGGTTCTCCAGAGCCTCCAGGACCTGATTAAGTAGACGTCGGTCGTTCTTCATCTTCTCCTTGCGTTGCTTGTAGTTCTTTCCCTTGCTCGGGGCCCACGGTTCTAGCGGGAGCTCCGCCCACATCAGGCTCGGACCCGCTAGTGCTGCGGCGTCCGGGTCCCATCCAGCGAGTTGGCCGTCATCGTTCGCCCTGTGGTCGGCAATGGTCTGCACCCCGACCTCGGCAGCCAGGTCCTTGTAGCTCGGGGGGACACCGATGAGGTACAAGGTGAACTGCTCCTGTTCTCCGCTCGTCCCCGTCCCGGGCCCTCGGGCTTCCGCGGCTGTGTCCTGGCGCGCCTTCTTGTAGACGCTGTGGCTGGTCTCCAGGACCCGCTTGAGCCGCTTGGCCTGCTTCTTGAGGTTCTCCTTGACCGGGCCTTCCAGGAGGAACGCGCTCACTGATGGTGTCCTGGGGGCCTTTCGTCCCATCGGCTGGCTTTCGGTCCGCTCGCCTCTCTTGCCTTCTTGGCCTTCTCGTCGTCCTCCATCTTCGCCGCCAGCTCCTGGAGCGCCTCCATGCGGGCCTTCAGCTCGTTCAACTCGTGCTGGATGTTCTCCTTGGTCATGGGGTCCCGGCGTCTCCGCGGGCTCGGTGTCCTGTTCGCCGGCGTCTCGGGGTAGACTTCGATCCACTCGTTGGGGTTCCTGCTGCTGCTTGCCCTCGCCGGTGAGCTCGCTGCGGCCACCGGCGGTGGCGGGACCGAGGCCGTCTTCTCGGGGTCGTCGGCCGGCAGTCCCGGTGCCTTCTGCTTCCCTGTCTTGGTGCCCTTTTTCTCGTCCCACCAGCGGGCCAGCCTCGCCAGGTCGTCGCTGCAATTGGCCGAGGTCTGCCACTCGTTCAGGGCCCAGTCCAGGTACTGCACGGGCACCTGGTTGTATGCCCACCCCCGGTAGCGTCCGAAGGCCAGCACCGTGTCGTTCGGGGCTGCCTTTGAATCCCGGATCATCTTGGTGAGGACGCCCTTGGTCGGCTTCTCGGGAAGCACCAGCCCACACTTGCGGGCCTCTTCCAGCAGCTGCTGCATGGTCATCTTGGCGAGCCCCTTGGGGACCTGCCCCTCGCCGCTCGCCCTCGCGACCCTCTGCTCCTTGACCATCTCCCGCACCTCGTTGATATTCCAGTCGGGGTGGGCCACCACCTCGTACTCCGCCAGCTCGCTCACCAAGGCGCTCTTGTTCATGCTCCATAGCGCTGCCCGCGACGACATTCACTTCAAGAGCGGGGGTTGTCTCCACGGGGCTTCTGCGCAGTCGCTGAAAGATGCTGCGGCCAATCCACAACGCATTCGGCTGCGCCCTTGCTGCTTGCGACTGCCATGAACGAACTTCTCGTGATAACAGCTGGGGGCCTCTGCACGGTATCCTCTCTTCCACGACTTCTTTGCCCAGGGCCCTCAGCAACTGTTCCTTCAGCTCGCTCTGCTCTGTCTGCCATCCCTCGGGGGAGAAAGGGTACTTGCGAGGGACCACGTGCACGCGGATGAGCGTCGCGTCGCGCTCCACCCAAAAGTCTCTCTGTATTTTGCACCCCATCCACCAACCCAGGAAAGTCTCGACATTCAGCGTGCTGTGCGCGAGCATGTCTTCAATCGCGGGCGGCAAGCGCTTAGCGTAGAAAATTCTCTCAAGTTTCGCCTCGCCCTCTCTGTCTGGGGTTGCGCTGCAGGAAGCCATGTATGCTCGAGCTCCAGTGTCCAGGTCGCTGTGCCATATCCCGGGCTCGCGGCCCTCGTGTTTGACGATGTGCCAGGGCAGCCTTGGGGCTTTGCCGTGGCCTTCTGGGAACACTGCCACCGCAGGGTGCTTGCCCTGCGCCTGTACAAGAGGGACCCCCGTGGCTCGAAGCGAACAGAGGTCCACCGACTCCTTGCCGAGGTCAATCCTCGCCCCAAGCTTCTTCATAGCCGGCCTTCCCACCAAGAAGGGCACGTCGCAGGCCACCACGCTGACCCGAATGGCCACCCAGCTCCCGCCCAAGCAGACCGGCAGCCAGGCAGCAAAGTCTGCACGATACACCCGGGAGGCCCCAAACTTGAAGCTCTCGCTGTCATCCTCGAAAACGTACTCAACGCCCCTTGCCTCGGCCTCGGCCATGTAGCGCTCGAACCAGGGATAGCCAGCCACCGAGCTCGCGCACCCCGTGTCGATGATGGCCAGGGGTCCTTGGTCTCTGTCCTTGGTCGCCGCCAGCACCTCGACGACGAAAACCCCGTGCACCTGGGTGAAATTCGCTGTCTTCGGCGTCTTGTTGAGCGGGCACTCAGGGTCTTTGTGCCAGTGCCCCTTCTTCTTGCAGGCGCTGCAAAAACTGCGCTCCTTAGCCAGTTTCAGCCTGGCCGCTGCCTTGGCCCGGGCTTGCTCGTCAGAGAAGCCGCGCCCCTTCACCGCCTCCCTGTATTTGGATTTGGCGTTGAGGTGCGCCAGGCAGGTGTCATGCAGCTCCTGCGCGGTTTCCTCGCTAACCACGCATGCTCCATCGTCTTCCCCCTCGCCGGCCTCCAGGTCGAAGTCGCTCTCGCTGTCCGAGGGGTCGTTGCCTGTGAGGTGCACTCCCTTGGCTTTGTGCCGCGCGGCCTTGGATTCCTCCCACGGTTTGCGTGAAGAACGGTCGTGTATCAAGGCTGCTTCCTGAAGGACCTTGAGCTTGTACTCGTTGCGCACCGATGCCAGCAGCGATATTTCGCCCGCCTCGTCGAGGCGCAGCTTGTCTATAAACATCCAGGCCAGAACGTTCTCCGGAAGCGTCACCTGTACCTCGGTCAACCGAGCCACCATCCTGTCGAAGTCCCCGGTGAAGCTTCGCACGCTCTGGTCGCTGCCGCGGCGCAGCACCCTGAAAAACTGACTCATGATGCGGCCCACCTGCGTGACTTCTATGTCCATGAACCGCTCGCGGATCCAGGCCTTGAAATATGCCACACCAGACGTCGAGCTCAGCCTGTCCAAGTCCAAGGCCTCTGCCTCGACCCACGCGCGCTCCTTCAAGGCAGAATATAAGGCCACACCGCGGTGATGCTCAGGAAGCCTTGTGACTCGCTCCCAGGCCTCCACCTTCCTCAGGTACGACCGGGCCGCGCTGCCGATCTCGCCCTCCTCGCCTGCATGCCCGGCAAAGCTGGGCACCGGTATCTTCTCAGTCGGCTTGTCGCTGTGCTCTCCGGCGCCGCTGCCCAACTCGAACATGCCACTGCTCCTTCTCCGCTTCGCTGCGCTACTGCCCACGGATCTTCCTCTTCCTTCGTTGCTTCCAGCCATCGTCCGCGGGACTGCTCGTGCCCGCGTTGCCACCAGCTGGCTTTGCCCCATCCGTGGTCGCCTCGGCCTTGGCTATAGCGGCTCCACTTCCCCTGGGCCGCCGAGTCTTGACTGCATCGCTCGTCCCCGTCGGGCCACCAATCCTCAGATTCGCGGTCCTCAGCGCGATCCAGAAGAAATTCCCAAATCTCTTCTTCAGACCACCCCTGTTGCGCCCATTGTGCTGCACACTGTGCCCACCAAGGCAGTTCCTCTCTGTCGCCCTCGGGGGCGCCTTGCTCACGCTCTGGGGTCCGGGCGGACCATGTCTCCTCATCGTGCTGTAGGCCACTGCCAGCACCAACGCCCATAGCATCGCCTGTCCCCTGGGGCAGGCCAAAGCTTGCCCAATGTTCATCGTCGCCCATGGCTAGCGAGAAGGAGCCCGGGCTCCGCTGCCAATATAAACTGGCAGGGGCCGAAACTCACACAGCGAGCACGCAACAGCGCACAACTCGTTTTTGCAGAAAAGCAAGACTCATGTGCCTTGTGCCGAAATGGCCAAAGCGTTTGTCACAACTCTGTCGTTGCTACGGCAAGGGAACTCCAGTGCACAATCATATTGACAGCTTTAATTGCTTCTATATTTTACGGACTAGAGAGAGTCCAGGCCTCCTGGAGGGGCGCGCGCGCAACGCACTCTGAGGACCCCGGTAGTATCCCGAATCTACGCTTGACAAGAATCAACATTGAACTTCATGATCCAAGAAATTTAGTTGGCAGGGAGAGGCTCAAAGCCAGCTCAGTGAAGAGGAGGAGTTGGCTTCAATTGCCAGACTTCAGCGTCATTGGATAACTTTAAGGACTATTTCCCGGAAACTGGGCTTGATAGGACTGATAGGATTTCATGAGTTTCATAACGGGCTCGAGACTTGAGAGGAGTGAAGCGTGCTGCGGGCCTCGCTATGCTGTGCAGATCGTGGGTTCCGCAGTCAGCCGCCTCAATATTCCTCCTAAAACCTATAAACCCTAAACCGTAACACTGGCACCTATGAGCAGTAAGCAGCCCGCAAAGCACCGGAACCCTGAAAACCGCAAACCCTAGATAGCGTACTATCCCAGAGACTGTCTGCAAAGAAAGAACCATCAGCCAACACTTGTTTAAGTCTATGAGTCTATGAAGCTTCAAACAACCACAAAAGAAAGACACGCTTGATCCCCCTAAGGATCCTTGTTCAGAAGCCTTCAAGACTCAGTGAAATTGAAGTCTCCAGCATCACCACTGAACCCGAAACCCCAAAAAATAACCGAATCCTGTCCGTAGGCTCCTAAGTAGTTCCCTTTTATGGTTCATATTTAGAATCCTATAAGGTAATCCCCCAAAAGGAGCTACTAAGGGACATATGGGTACAGAGGTGCCTCGTCGATCGGCTCCGGTCGCGTTGGCGCTGTCCCGGTGTCTTCCGTCTGAACCCAAGCCAGCCTCCGTCGGATCTTCAGGGCTTCAGGGCCCTTTTGGGGCTTAGGGTTTTGGGGTTTAGGGTTTAGGGGTTTTAGGGTTTAGGGTTTAGGGTTTGTGGGGGTTGGGGTTTAGGGCTTAGGGCTTAGGGTTCAGGGAATTAAGGGCTTCGGGTCTTGGGGGGCTTGTAACCAAAAGTGCGCTTGTGAGCAAAAGCCCCAATCTTAAACCAGAAAATGGTTTGGGGGCCGGTCCCTGCACGCCTACGGTCCGTCCGAGTGCCCCCGAAGCCGTAAACCATAGCTACACTGTCGCTTGCAAGGAAGCAAGGTAACCAAAAAATATATGACATCCCGTGGAGAGTATACCCTGGAGTACTAAACCCTTTTGGACCTCAGCGCCCGCAACGTGGTAAAAAAACGTGGCCCTGCATCCTAAATAAGAACCACCGCCAGACTTCTCAGCCCTAAGCCTTCAACCAATTAACCCGTCAAGTCTTTCTGACTCCCCCGATTTAGGGTTTAGGGTTTAGGGTTTAGGGAGCCATGAACCTGCAACTCCTATAAACCCTCCATCCCAGACCCTGACCCTGACGCTCGAAATGTGACATGTCCCTCTCCAAGAGGCTATCCTTAAAGAGACAAACTCCCTAAACCCTATCATCACCCTAGAAACCCCAGAAGCCCTGTAGAACCCCACTGACCCTGTCCCTAGACCCTAAACCCTAAACCCCACTACACCCTAAACCCTACATAAACCCTAAACCCTAAACCCGATTAACCCAAGAAAACAAAAAACCCAAAAGCCCTGACTGTAGCAGCTTTGGGTACCGGGCTTCCGGTGCGGCAGACGCCGATCCCTCTCCTGGCAGCACGGCGACTCTAACGGCGTTCGGTACGGGCTTCGGGTTTAGGGTATAGGACGTAGTTAATATAGGATTTAGAGGTCTCGGGCCTTTTTTTAAATCATAAGGCTGTACATGGGTTCTAGATTCTAACCGGTCTTTGCAAGGACCTGTACAAGAGAGTTCTACAAGGATTTACAGGGCTTGGGAATTTCAGGATTTTTTTTTGAGGGGGGGGTTCCTAAGCTCCAAGCCACAGGGAGCTTCAGGGTTTGGGTTCCGGAGGCACTTTGCCGACCCCCAGGGAGGAGTCCCCGGAATTGCGCGATTTATCGTCTGAGTTGCTCGCTGCGCGATTTTTAGCTGAAGGGGCTGGGGCTTTGTAGGGTTTGGGGTTTAGGGAAGTTTAGGGTGTTTAGGGATGTTGGGGGCGCCATGGGGTGCTGTTTGTGGCTCGGGCCTATCGGAGATCTTAGGCGTCCTCTCTTCTACGCCGTTTACCCCCCACCGACTTTGGCACCCAAAGACTCCGAAACCCCGTTTGGTAGGGAATATGCTCTTAACTATCAAAAGGACCTTGAAGCCCAAAAAACCCTGATGCTCAAGTCCCGAAGCTCTAAACTTAAGCCTACCCACGTCTAGATCCGGAGAATTCTCAAGCAAGCCCAGCCTCTAAACCCGGAAACTCATCGCAGACAGTCAAGGTTCGATATCAGCAAATTACCATGCGAAAGGTTGGTCTTCGTGTAGGGCTTAGGGTTTAGGGTTAAGGTTTACCGCATAGGCCCCTAAGTAGTTCCGTTTTGGGAGTACCTTAAATTATAGGATTCTAAATATAAACCATGAAAAAGGAACTACTTAGGGGCCTACTATGGGTAGGGTTTAGGGAAGTTTAGGGTTTAGGGATCCTTTCCCCCCCATAAGGCGCACTTAGGACCCGGAGGGCATGGACTTTCGACAGCCTCCTCCAGCGTGGCGAGCAGTCGGCTCCGCTCATTGTCGCCTGGATGCAGCAGATCTGAGGGCTTGTGAGGATTAGTGTTTAGGGATTTGCGTTTTGTGCTATTCCTACCACCCTAAACCCTGAACCCTAAGCCAATAAACCCTAAACCCGAAAGAGGGGTTTGCCCCCATTCCCAACGGGTTGAAACCCTCAAACGCTGAAGCCTTATTTAAAACGCTAATTGCTACATCCCAAATTCCGAACCCTACAATCATACCCGAAACCCAAACCCTAAAATCTTCGACGCCGGAACTCTAGACCCTTTCATGGCTGGCAGCAGAACATCAAGCCCTTAACACTCCGTCTAGCACTCACAGACACAGAACACGAACACCTATAAAGCAGCATGAATCAGCAGAATTTACGTAAATGAAGTGATAAACCTCCCTAAAGCCCAAAACCCTAATAAACCCTAAACCCTAATCCCTACAGCCCTAAAGCCCTAAACCCTAAACCCTAAACTCTAAAGCCCTAAAGCCCTAAAGCCCTAAAGCCCTAAACCCGAAAGCCTAGACCCTAAAGCTCAACCACAGAACAGCTCGGCAGCCCGGCGCTTCGCCCGCCGAGCTTCCGAAAGCTCGCGAAGTCGCTCTAGGCGACAGCGCTCCTTTAGGGTTTCGGGTCTAGGGTTTAGGGCTTAGGGTCTAGGGTCTAGGGTTTAGGCAAGCAACGATGCCCGGAAACACAAACTTGGGGCTTGGGGCTGTAGGGGCTTTAGGGCTTTAGGGCTTAGGGGTTTAGGGTTTGGGGGTTTAGGGGTTTAGGGGTTTAGGGTGACGCCCGAAACACAAGCACGCATTATTGGTACACGCAGTAATATTATGATTATGATTATTATTGTTATTGTTATTATTACTATTATATTTATTATGATTACCATTATTACTATCAGTATTAATACTATTATTGTCATCATTATTACTATTATTATTGTTGCTACATACATACATGCATACATACATACATACATACATACATACATGCATACATACATACATACCTACGTACGTATGTATGTATGTATGTATGTATGTATGTATGTATATGTGCAACGATGCCCGAAGCAATGAGTGGCCCCACGTTGTTAAGTGCTACGGTTTCTAGTCTGGAACGAAAAAATCTGGGTATGACAAACATAAGTAGATATATACATAGTGACAATAACAACAACGATGATCATGAAATTTTACCAACAAGAGAATGGGCATGATCATATGAACATCATAAAAATACTGGCAGCAGCAGCAGCAGCAACAACAACAACAGCAACAGCAGCAGCAGCAACAACAACAACAACAGCAACAGCAACAACAACAACAACACCACCAACACCAACACTACAAGCACTACTAACATGATTAACAAAAATGATCACATTCATAGCTTATAGTTATAAAACGAATAACACCCAATATCCATAATCATAACAACAGCAATGTATGCGTTTTCGGGAGTTCTGTGATGTGCCAAGAAATCCAACCCCTGTAAGCCATACGTTGCCCGACATCTCTCAGTCTCAGTCAGCCCCTAGATATCTACATCCTTGTTCCTTTCCCATGTAGTCTGTGGAGATGGCCGGTTAGGTTTCAGGGCTTCAGAGATTTGGGATGCCATCCTGCGAAGCGGAGCAAGGTCACCAAGCGAACTTCTGCGGGCCTCTTACGTAGATGTATTTAGGGACGAAAAAGGGGGTACACTACTATTGCTACTTATTCCGGCCCACAAATTAACCACCAAAGTCCTAAAGGCTTTAGGTGTTCTCAAACCACAATTAATGGTGAACCCTCACAGCCTGAACCCAAAATCGCCAAACAAGGAAGCACCTGGCGGATCTTTGCCTCACTTTGCCGGTGATACTCCTCCTGCAATGGACTTTAGGGTTTAGGCTGTTAGGGTCTTGAGTTCAGGCAATGGGCATGCGGTCTTACAGAAGCAAGGATTGTTGGAATCAACTTGTTCAAACTGCCCTTATCCCCTTCCTTGCGCTCCTACCTCCAAAAAGCTTCAGGGTTCAGGTTTTGGATTTTCGATTTCGAACCCAGAGCCTCCAAAGCCTCTTCGCTTGAAAGGGAGAAGATGTCGGTCTTTACAGCAAAGGCTTGCTGTTGTGATTTCAGGAAACAATAGCAAGTCAGACACTTTTGTAACTTCTGGGCTTAGGACCTACCTAGAGTCTCCATTGTAGTTCCTTTTTGGGGTTACCTTTTTGGATCCTTAGTATGAAATTGGTTAAACCAACAAAAGCAGCTACAATGGAGACTGTAGGTAGGATCCGTCCTGCGCAAGCTGGAACTCTCGCTTTTCGCGTTCCAGCCGCCTCATGAGAACCCGTGGGCGAAGGCAAACTTAAGCTCTACCAGACAGAAACTTACGACTACCCAAAGGCTCCACAGTAGCTTCTTTTTGTGGTTTATATTTGGGATCTTATAAGGTCATCCCCAAAAGGAACTACTATGGCGCCTATGGGTAGTCACAAGAAGATTAAGCACTGTGCAGTTACAGGTTTCCTCCCTGCATTGCGAGTTACAGGGCTTTCTGGGAATGGGGTTTAGGGTTTAGGGTTCAGGGCCTAGGGTTTAGGGGTTAGGGTTTCGGGTTTAGGGTTTAGGGCCTGGGTTTAGGGATTAGGGTTCAGGTATTAGGGTTTAGGGTTTAGGGCCTAGGGTTTAGGGTTTAGGGTTCAGGAAATAATGACAAATGGGCTGGTCCACAGTAGCTTCTCCGCTCCCGAGTGCTTCGTGTTGCTGGTGTTTCCTCCCTACTTCATGTTATATGTACCTGTGTATTATGTAGTTGCAGTACTTGTAGTAGTTCAGTAGAAGAAGAAGCAGCAGCAAGTAGTAGTAG
>CAJNJA010018494.1:0-10563 GCA_905231915.1 Symbiodinium necroappetens | reverse complement strand
GTGCAGGTGATTAACCTTTCGGTTACTTGCAAGAGCAACCGACATAGATCGGTTGGTGCCGGATACCTTCTGGGCGAGTTGTGTCGCTACGTGAAGGGAACAGAATCCGTACGAGTGCCAGTTCAAGCTCTCGCCGGTCGTTGTGGCTGTGAATGAGGCACTGGCCTCGCTCCGAGAGGGCAAGGAGAAGGAGGCCTCAATTGCCGAGAAGCGACAACATGTATGCAAGCAGGGTGAGAATATGATCCACCAGCTGAAGGGCAAGCTGGAGCGAGGCGAGATCACAGAGCAGGAAATGCTCAGCAAATCCAAGGTTGTGGTACAGTGGCAGTCCAAGAAGGACTCGGAGCTGGACGTGGCTCTGGGAGACATGGAGTCGGAGATTTGCGGCAAGGTGGAGAACGCATGCAATTTCATTCTGGATGCCTGGAAAGCGATTGCTGCACCTGCATGCAGCCTGCTGACCATTCCGGAAAAGGACGACGACATCCTCATGGAGTTGGAGATGGGTCTTAATGGGACGTCTGAGAAGGACCAATTGGGTTTCAACCAGCTATGCCACCGCCCCGAGTCCCTCGAGCGATTCCTTAAGGCGAACACCCAAACCTGTAAGCCCTAGACCCTTAACTCCAAACCCCTAAACCCTTACCCAAAACTCGAGAATCCTAAAACAGTTATTTCTTCATAGTGTAGAACACCGATCCCGATCGCCACAACCCTGAATGAACCTTCTCGATATTTGATTGGCCCACGATGCATGAACGAACCCTCGTATCCGAAGCCTAGAGACCTGCCAGAGGAGCTGATGCAGCAGCCGTTGCAGGAGCAGTTGCAGACAGCTGCCTTGGATGAGGCCAGAGAGCTGTAGAGCCCCGTCTGTTTCCAATCCCCAAATTTAAAACCTTTTCTTTCGGTTTGAAAACTGAGTACGCTTCAGAGTCTGGATTCCTGCCTCTAACATTAATCGGCATTTAATCCAATCTCGAGAATCTGAGCGCCCGGGTTGATGCTCCAACACCCCAGCTGTACTCGGTCCAGAAAACTAACCTGACAAGCAACAGCACAAGCAGAACAACGACCAGGCGCCAGTTGCTGCGGTCCCCGCGACCGAGGCCACTGATCTAGATGCTGAGTCTCTATGTTAACTCTGGGGATCTCCAAATATTAATTATATATTAATGATTGCGAGATCTCCTAAACCTCAGCCCATACCGCCCTACCCAACTACCTTATCACCCTCGGGTTGTAATATGTTTGATCCTGTGCTTTAATCGATTCTCCAACCCGGCCTCCACATCAGAGGCGACTGATCTATGCTGAGTCTCTTTGATTCTAGATCTATGATAACTCAGGGGATCCACTAAGTCTGAAGCCCACACCACCCTACCTACGTTATACCCTACCTTATCCTCAGGTTGATGCTCCACAAGCCTAGCAGTACATTAGATCCCTGGTCTTAAATCTAAACCAACCTGACCCGCAGGACAAGCCGAACAACGGCCAGACGCAGACGAACGGATCGGTGCCACTTGCTGCGGCCCCCACACCAGAGGCCATGATCTATGCCGAGTCTCTATGATTCTATGATAACTCAGGGAAGCCACTAATTATAAATCACACTGAGTGTTCGACTTTGTGAAATCCCCAGCCCACACCAGGTTGATGCTCCACAAGCCTAGCAGTACATTAGATCCCTGGTTTCAAATCTAACCAATCACAGGACAAGCAGAACAACGACCAGACGCAGACGAACGGATCGGTGCCACTTGCTGCGGCCCCCACACCAGAGGCCACTGATCTATGCCGAGTCTCTATGATTCTATGATAACTCAGGGAAGCCACTAATTATAAAATCACACTCAGTGTTCGACTTTGTGAAATCCCCAACCCACACCACCCTACCTACATTATACCCTTCCTTATCCTCAGGTTGATGCTCCACAAGCCTAGCAGTACATTAGATCCCTGGATTTAAATCTAACCAACCTGACCCGCAGGACATGCAGAACAACGACCAGACGCAGACGGACGGATCGGTGCCACTTGCTGCGGCCCCCACACCAGAGGCCACTGATCTATATGCTGAGTATGATAACTCAGGGGATCCACTATTTCGTATAAAATCCTACTGAGTGTTCGACTTTGTGAAATCCTCAGCTCACACCACCCCACCTACCCTACCTTATCCTCAGGTTGATGCTCCTTAAGGCTAGCAGTACATTAGATCCCTGGTTTGCCGTAGGACAAGCAGAACAGCCACCAGACGCAGACGAACGGATCGGCAATCGAGGCCCAGGCCTAGTGTCTTAAATATTTGTCAGGATTTATGAGTCCCCCTATAACCCTAAACTATCTAAGTGCCGCCAAGCAGGACCCGAAAGTCGCCAAGCAGCAGCTGCATGAAGCAGCCGTGGTCGAGGCTCAGTCCTTGCAGCGAAGGGCGGGGGGAAATGGTTCCGTGAACAGAGCGATCGATTCTGGGCTCGTGGATGATGTGCTCAAGCATCCGGACAAGTACAACGTCCAGGAGACTAAGGTTGTAGTACTTGTACATGTCTGATCATTACTACATGTGCATCTAGCTCGCTTCCAGGAGGTGACGGTGCAACGCAAGGAGGGTGAGTCGGAAGACGAACACATCTTCGGAGTCGCACACAATATGTACATGAAGTTCAAGCGCAGCACCAACAGAACCTTGACTAGCACTAGCTCCTTATATGCGATGGTTAACATAAGCCAATCCAGAACACCTTCGTCCTTAAGGCAACAAGTGCCCTCCCGAAGTGATCGATGCCGTCCAGAAAACGAAGAAGGGTGGCTACTTGCACGCAAGAATCGCTGCAGTTATCTAGCTGATTGCTTATATTGGACCAACACTAGTACTTAGGTGCGAAGTTGGAGGACTTGTTCCTCGAGTTCCTCCGGTCATCCGGAGACTGGCTCAACAGCACCCTAGTGCTGCAAGCCAAGTCCGAAACGTCGCGGGAATTGAAGCATGAAGAATGCTACACCATGTATAAAGACCTTAAGAAGGTCCACGGGCCGGTAGTGGCGAAGAGTATCAGAGATGAAAAACGCCAGCTTCAAGAGAAGTTGGATGCCGAGCCAGACCCGTCCATCCTGCCGTGGATCCTTCCGCATCCGGATTTGCCAGGATCCGAAGCAGCTCGGCTGTTATTTTTTTACTAGATCTAGACCCCCTCTAGATCTTGTGCACATTAATCTTAGCTTGCTAGATGCCAGGAGCACGAACTCGTGCGAGTTTGGGAGTCGGCGAAAATCACGTCGAGCAGCAAGAACTCGACAGAGGCGACGATTCGTGCTGAGATGGACTTGACCGCGCAGCAAACTCGGGAGCTTCTGTTCCTTGCCTAAGATTTATAAAGGGTCCTGGGTACTCTAGATCTTTTGGGGGATAGATCCCTAAATCATAATTAGTGCTGTTACGAATTAATATTATTATAGAAACCCTACAATCTAGGATATAAGTCGTTCTTAGGACCCTTATAAATTTATGAACCCTAGGCCGAATCCTAAAACCATTCTCAAATCCTCCCACCCCAAACCCTAGGCCGAATCCTAAAACCATTCTCAAATCCTCCCACCCCAAACCCACGCTTATTGCATACAGGCCGGTGGCTATGCAGCTTGGGAACTTGCCCGATGGACCGTCGTCGTCCCGCCTGCCGACGCCAGCCGGCTTGATGACCCGGGGCTCAGCAGAGGATTTGGCTAAGGAGGCCGAGGAGTACAAGAAGCTTCGCAAGGCGGGCAAGGGCGGATTCGCCCAGCAGGTCAAAGGCAAGTGCAAGATTGGGGAAGGCAAGCTGGAGGAGCTCGCTGGACTCAAAGCCCAGCTTGCTGCGAAGCCGGCACACATGTTACTCGTCTCATTGATATAACATAACCAGACTAGGGGTGCCGATCAATAGTATACGCAGCCACAAACCCTAATCAGCTAAAGACCCTGAATCCTAAACCCTAAACCCACCGTAACCCCAAACCCAAACCATACAACCGAATCACCGTATCCACTCGCCATTTTAAACTAATTTGCAGGTCGGAGCCTCTGCAAGTTGGCTACACTGCCGAGCTGGAGCTGCACAGCAAGTCCTTGACGCAGGCTATGGAGATTCTGAAGGCACAGCAAGCCAAGGGAGTGATTTTTCGGGATTGTAATTATAAGGTAGTCGTTTATAATAATAATGTAGTGGGTGTGGTCGTCTGTTACAGGCGAGGGGTTTGTTGCTTCGACTAAACCCTAAACCCTAAACCCAACCCCTAAACCCCTAAACCCCTAAACCCCTAAACCCCTAAACCCCTAAACCCCAAACCCTAGACCCCAGACCCTAGACCCTAAACCCTAGCTCGTGGGGCTGTGGAGTTTCGGCTTCTGGTGGACTTAGGCTAGCATCGTCTCCGATTTACACATCGGGTTTCTTATTATATTATGAAAGTAAACCATATTCGGTTTATTACGCCGTATTATACCTAATCAGGTTTCCTGCTGATTCAGTTATATGGTCGAAGCCCAAGACCCGCAGCCTAAAACCCGAATCCTATACCATGGATCCAGAACAAACCTTAGCCCTAACATTCGCAAACTTCAGATGAAACACAACCCTGGGTCCAGACAGACTTTGTGCCCGGTTTTTGGTTATTAATGCAGAGTGTCCCCAAACTCCAGCCCCCAACAGCCTAAACCCTAAACCCTTAACGCAATTCATCCCAGGCCGATGATCTGGCCGAGGACCTTCCCGAGAAGCAGCAGGCCCAGCAGGCTGCCGTGGATGCCTTCAATGACAAAGTGAAGGCATACACCGATGCTGCATCCATGATAAAGAAGAAGCTAGTGCCCCAGCCCAATTCGATCTTTTCTGTGATTACTAGTATCATATGCCTTTCTCGTATGCAATTCAACGAGTGATCCGTGTCTGTGCACCCTAGGCAGATCCGAAGCCCAAAAGTGAGGCCAAAGCGAAAGCCAAGGGTAAGGCGAAGGGAAAAGCCAAGGCAAAAGCTGCCAAGTGATCCGATGCACACCGGCTTGTGCTACGATGGTCAGGTGTGCAAGCTAGGGGTGATCGGCTGCATACGACAAGGCTCCTGTTGCCAGGCATGCAACTACACTCTACGAGTATTTAGCATGGCCCTACAATAATGGTATTGTCAGGCCAGGCAACATGAGTTTGAGAGTAAGCAAGGGCGGTTTACTCGATGTGTGTGTCCTTGAGCTCCCTAGGGCCTGTACACATTTTGTGACCGATGCGAATATCGTGCGACTAGTGCGGGCCGATCCTGCACGCACGCGCCTCGCGACTGCCGTACGTGCGGTCTTTTCAAATCCATTTCGATCCGACTCGAAGCTACCTGCTGATCCTGGAGTCATGAAACAGAGTGCTTGCCATCAAAGCTTAAGCATGTACCTGTAGTAGTGCCAGCTACATGGATATCGATATCAACATCAAACCTAATTCTCCTACGCGACGCAGGTCTGTCGCAAAGCGATGTGGGCCCGCTCTGTCGTCATGTGCTGAAGTGCACCGGCAAAGGGGACCGGAGTTTTAAACCCAAAAACCCTAAACCCAAAAACCCTAAACCCCTAAAGCCCTAAACCCTAAACCCTAAACCCAAAAACCCTAAACCCTAAAACCCAAACCCTAAAGCGGAGTTTCAATTTTATTTGCAGACTAGCCACGATAAGCGCCAACCCCATGAAAAAAATCCAGTCGCAAATCCAGATCCTTGTCCAGGACCTCAGCTTTTGCGGGGCTGCGGAGATGCTGCGGCGTGGACACAAGGATGGGGCCGGGTTTATTTCGAGTATTGAACGTTGGGGTGCAGAGGAGTTTAGGGCTTATGGGGTTCTCTTATATTATACGGTATAGGTTGAAGGTTGATTGTCCGGGGTGCAGGAGATCAGGGCCAATGGCCAAAACTTGAGTTTGGGCCGGCTCGGGGACAAGCTTCGAAAAGCTGGTGCTGGTGGCCGGTACCCATCTAATGTGGAACGCGATGTATTGCGAGCGGCTACCAAGGCGTATGGTTGTGACGCATGACTTAAACATCGATCGTGTTATCAGTTATCACTCGAGACCCTGTGCATGTATAGTCGTGATCTGCATCATGACACTCAGGTTCCGATGTCTTGGGTTCGTGTGCCTATGCGGACCTCCTTTACGGATGCCACCGTGGTGTACAGGCACTGCTGTTGGGTGCGGTTAAGGGGTTACTTAAAACCACGCCCTCGAAGCTTGTAGCACTAAAGCTCAAAACCTCAAACCCTACAAACGCCTAAACCCTAAACTGGCTCCTAAACAACTCAAGGAAGATGCCAGTCATACTACCACATCATCTTATTCAATATCTACACGATGAAGGCATCAGTGATATTGATGAGACGGCTGCCCTCAACTACTGGCAGCATTGTGTGCAGCATACCGAGTGGGCTGCCACGCATCCGTGTACTACGTCTGCTGAACCATGCCTTCCGATCCCAACCTTCGCCTACGGGGACGATGTGAAATACAGCAATAATGAGAAGCTCACATGCATGTACATGGGGTTCATCCTGGATGCGAAGAAACATGCGATGCGGACGCACTTCCCTATGTTCGTGGTCAGGGAGGTGTACATGTGTACACGTACATGTATGGGTATTATTTAAACCACACCATAGCATGCGACCAAACCCTAAACCCTAAACCCTAAACCTTTAAACCCTAAACCCCAAAACCCTAAACCCTAAACTCTAAACCCTAAACCCGGGCTCGTCCTTGCTAAGTGGGAGGGAAAAAAACCCTAAACCCTAAACCCCAAACCCTAATAACTGTAATGAACCCTATAGGCCCTGAGCTGCGGCTTCGATACGATCCAGGCCTATCTGAAGCCTGTGCCCTGTCGTCAGCCAATATATATGCCAAGCCAAACCCTTTAAACTTATGATTATGCCTATAGTCGCTAGTTCCTTTTTTAATATTGGTTTAACCAAATCTATCCTAAAAGGCAACCCCAAAAAGGAACTAAAGACTATAGGTAAACCCCATCCAGACCAGCCCCCCAAAATCGATCTTAAAGGTGGTCGCATCAATGAATGCAGCTATGTACGGCTTGATGCCAGATGGCCCGCTGCTGTCCTCAGATGGCACTTTTCAGGATTGTGCCCTGTCGAAGCAGCCGCTGGTACAGCACAATGGTGTGCTTTGCAGGTTTCCTCTGTGTGAAGTTCGTGCGGATTGGAAATTCCACAAAGAGCTCATGGGCTTACAGGTTGGCTGGTCTTGCACTAACATTTGCCACCATTGCTACGCGACAAAAGACGAGCTCCTAGAAATTCCATCAACGCTGCCGTCAAAACCACGCAGAAGCCTCGCAAACTTTACAACAGACTGTGCTCAGCAGGCTCCGGGAACAAACAACAGTTTCTTGGCGCCGGCTGGGGATACGAATAAAATCCAAGGGTTTCGGAACCGTGGCGGCCTTAAAAAAAAACCCTAAACCCTAAACCCTAATAAACCCTAAACCCTAAACCCTAAACCGCACACACCAACCAAACCTGATTCAAGGCTGCCTACTGGATGTCGTTGGATTCCACCACACGATGCTGCGGTGGTGCAGCCTCCACAGCATCAATCTGGGAATACTTGTTTGGGCTGCTGGCGGATGCCTGGAGATGCTACTAAAGAAGGACCCCTAAACTTCCTAAACCCTGAACCCTAAAACGGCTTCAATCCCACATGTGCAATTACATAAACCATCCAGGGCTTTGGGTTTGGGGTTTAGGGTAATATTAGGTTAGTAGGGTTGCATGTGTATATATATATATACATACATATGTGGGTTCAAGGAGTCTGTATGGTTTCCTCATTATATTTGCCCTGGGCTCGAGGGTCTATGGGTTGGAGCTACCAAAGCCGAGAAGTTGAAAGCTGCCTTTGCTGACCTGTGCACATGGACCCGACGACACAAGATTGTGCACCTTGTGTCGTAATTAGTACATTATTACATACCAGAAAAAATAGCCCCCGCATTCTTCAAATGCCATATACACCCAAAATCCCGAGTCCGATGCTAGTCTTATAAGGCACTCGCAGCCGCTGTTCAAGCCGAAGTGTCTCCGCGGCCAGAACGGCGAGGTTGAGCTGGCAGCCAAGGCCTATAATGTGCCTTAGATGGCATTCGGGTAATAAGTCGCTTGACGAGTCGAGGCTAGGGGTTCTTGTAGGGTTTAGGGAGTGCTGTCGCAAGGCCCGGGTGATCATTAGCTGGTTGGGTGACCTCGTCACGGAGCTCATCCACACTGACGAGAGCTATCAGACAGAGGATTTCAGTTTGTTGGGACAGTGTCTGCATCTGGGCTGGCGATCAATAGGTACCACTGTATTTATTTAAAATTTGTTGAATCCAAAAGATGGGAAATGCAAGGTATTTCTTGTCTCAGCTCATGGGAGCTTTGGAAAGCAGCCCGCGCTGCCTGGACAGCTCACAAGCTGATCGCATTACATACTGCACTGATGCTGCTTTGGCCGGCTATGGATCTCTTGCTTCTAGATGCACGTCGATGGGACTGGGATACTTTCCGATTCGGCCGAAGTGCCACGTGCCCCTCCCAAATTAAGGTTTAAATGGTTGTGGGTATAATTAGTATATAAAATATGGGGGTTTCAGGGTCCTCATTCCAATCACCAGCAATGCAACCGAGGCCACGCAGGAATTGGCATACTTCGCGAGCCGGGAAAGCCGCCAAGCCGCTAAAAACCCTAAACCCTAAACCCTAAACCCTAACTAAAGCCACATGCCCGATCGTTCTGTGCTATCCAAGGAATCAACTGTAGATTTTACCACTTATGCTAAACCCCAAACCCCAAACCCTTTAGTACTAAAGCCACATGCCCGATCGTTCTGTGCTATCCAAGGAATCAGCTATAGATTTTACCACTTAGCTAAACCTAAATCCTAAACCCTAACTAAAGCCACATGCCCGATCGTTCTGTGCTATCCAAGGAATCAACTATAGATTTTACCACACCTTCATATCAGAAGATATGAACGGCCGCCTGGTCAGTGCCTCTGCCTGATTATATACAAGGCCTAGCCTAGCCCTGAGCCAACCCGAACCCGGAAACCTAACACCACAAATCGAAGCCTAGGCATCGCATCGAGAGCACATTCCAGAGCGCTGGAAAGATCGACTTTGCAACGGTACTACTTGTGGATACTCGGCCGCTATTTCGGAGGTTACTTTAATTTGTGGGGTCTAACCCGGGCCCAATCGATCCAAGGCTCGTTGCTGATCACGATGAAAGCGACGACGAGATGGGCGGGAACTGACCCCCTAGCTAGTATAGGCCCTAAAGCCCTATCCCCGCTTTAGTATATGTGTACGTATGGTTGAGGGCATTAGGAATAGGCGGGGGCTTCGTAGACTTAGATCCGAGTTTTGTCGGCTCGGGCTTTGCAGCTGCCGGCTGGAGCAACCTACGCCTCATACGTACTTGCCTTAGACCGCATGCATATATAAAAACCTACGAATGACGAACCGGCCGGCAATTCGTTCGCTAGCGCTCGACGAAGGGCACAGCGGCCAGGAAAAGTCGCGATCGAAGTCGCGGAGTGCAGCATTAATGGACCAGTAAGCTAGAATCCCTACCTAACCCTAATCTGGCTGAATCCCCTGAATCCTTGGCCTGATAACTTTAACCAACTTGAAGGTTCCAGGCTCTGGGACTGCTAGCCCTTCAAACCCATTAAACCCTAGAGCCTAAACCTTAAACCCCCTAAAACTCGAAATCAGAACCGAAGGTATGTATCGCAGTTGGGGAGCTTCGAGAGTGTTCGGTCTACCTTCCAACAAAACATAGGGACCCGACCTTAAAGCCCTAAGCGACCCCATGGACCCTGGCCCAAAACAACTCAAAGACCTTCAGGCCCACCGCTAAAAGTTTAAGGCACCATACCTGAGATCCCCCAGCCACAATAATCGTAAAACTCTCGAACTCTACGCCTTAAAGACCCGGAAGCACACCTTAACAAGCCGATTAGTATGTACGATCTGTCTGTGTGTGTGTGTGAATGCATATTTATACACATGCATGTTTTTTCTCTCAGTTTTTTTCCTCAGTTTTTTTGTTTTTTTGGCTCAAATACAATCCTGTGGAGTGCAGGCAAATATGCTTCCAGCAGCGGGTTGATCGTTCCTGCTATGCAAGCTGAAAAAATGCGCTGTATAGCCTCTTCATGGTCTCTGAAAAAACTTGTTCAGTCCTGATCTGAACCATGGTTTTGAGCCCTTTTGAATTTGTCCCAGCGGACACATTGTCCCCAGGGGACACATGGTCTCAGAGCCTACTCGGGAATCGTTTTATATTAACATCCTAATCCCTGAACGTAAGTGTTGCCCTGGTGCACACATGGGACCCTTTGGGTACAGGCGAGACAACGTCCCTGGGACGATGGCGACCGTATGGTCGACCGTGAGCCGCGTCATAGGACGTGAGGCTGAAAATGCTTACTGGCTACTGCACGAGAACGTGCCAGTGCTGGTAAACGCACGCAAGATGCGGC
>CAJNJA010018493.1:0-10563 GCA_905231915.1 Symbiodinium necroappetens | reverse complement strand
TTAGGGATGTTTAGGGTTTAGGTCTCCCCTGCCGCTTTTGCTTCGAAGGTCCCGGTGACATTTTCATGCAAAGGTTCATTTAAGGGTTCCGATAGGGTCTCTAGGGCTTATATCAGTGCATCTGAAGCCTGTAGTGGGGTTGCGACTTCGGGATAATGCACTTGAACCTTCAAGGTGCCAATATCCCTATCTGGCTTGGGCCCCAACTATATGGGTTTAGGGTTTAGGGGTTATGGTAAGGTAATCCTTTTTGTGGAGCTTCTGCGATGTTTGTTGTGATTTTGGCTTTGGGGTCGGCGGGTCAACTTCATGACCCTACTTGGAGTTTCATGGGTGGCTATAAGCAGAAATATAAGTTTAGGGTTTCGGGTTTAGGGGTTTAGGGGTTTAGGGGTTCAGGGTCACCCTAGTCTGGCTTGCAATTAGAGTTGCCCTACTTATACACCCACTTACAACTAACTACCCATGAACTTCCACATAGAGTTGCAGCCCGAGATAACCAAAAGTCCTCGAAGCCCTACCAGCACCCCCCAACTACCCTCCATTATACCTTAAATACCCACTACACTGAGGACCAGCTTAAGGACCATAAGGGCTCTTTAAAGGGTAAAACCAGAGCCCACCCTGAAACAACGCGGAAAGGTTTAGGGTTTAGGGTAGTAGGTCGAAGCGGTGTCTGGGGTATGTGCTTGAATTAATAGGTATAGAAGGACTATGACTATTCAGAGCAGCGTAGACTAATCCCCCCCCTCCAAGACAAAAACATGTATTACCCTTTACCTCCCTAAGCAAAACCGCACAAAAGTTCGATAAGCCCTGCATCTTCCTGACACAACCTTCAAGGAACCCTTCAGATCACTGTGAGGGAACCCCTAATATAGAAGCCTGAACAGAGACCACGATGATTCCTTAAAACTCCTCTTCCTAGGCTTCCTATACGATGCCCCACAGCCCTATTCAGCCTTGTTCTAAGCTGAAGTCTCCCACATTTAGGGTTTAGGGTAACCGTCTCAATCCCAAAACCTTAAACCCATACACCCGAAAGCCCCGAAGCCTAAATAATCAGCACTGAATCCCAAATCCAAGGAGCGTTATGAAGCTAAATCCTAGGCCCCTAAGCCTTTAACCCAAGGATGTGTAGGAGACCCTCTATATCACGGTTTAGGGGTTAGGGTTTAGGGTCATAAACCCCAAACTCTTATAGATTCACAGGAACCCTACTCAAATCAAAGTTCAAGGCCCTACAGTATAAGCTTCCAAGAAGCTTGTTCATCAACTCGACGAAAATCTCGGGTGGAAGACCGGGCTGGAACTTGTAGGAGAAGTTCTCCTGAGGGCTCGAGGTCTGGAGTTCAGGGTTGTTTTGTTTGGGGGGGGGGGTTTTGGGGGGTTTAAGGGTGTAGGGCATAGGGGGAAAAGGGGCTATAGAGTCTAGGATTTAGGCGCTGGGAGTCGCCTGCCTTTCCGGCACAAATATCGAACCTCCGGCTTACCCAAAAGAAGCATCTGCAGGCAATGTATGCGCGGGAATAATTGGAAGAGGATTTTTTTGGTGTATATCAGAACATGGCGACAATAAAGGGGTCCTAAGGGCTTGTATTGGTAATTTTTCGGGCTGCGACAGTATCAACAAACCCGCTGCAGACTATCTCTGCTTTGGCAGGCCGGGTTGCACACTGCGGCACCAGCAATGCCTCCCAGCTTCATGTTTCCCAGCAAGGATTCGAGGTGAAAAGGGTCCAACAAGGTCCTTTTACAAAGGTTTTGTCAGGGCTTCATCAGGGTCCCTAAACCCTAACACCTAAACCCCTATGAGGGTTCTACAAGGTTTCGATACAAGGGTTCTATGAGGGTTCGTTCTTCAGGGTTGCTAAGGATGAGAGCTGAAGGGATTTATGGGCTTGGGCTTTAGGGCTATATAAGGGGCTTCGTTGTGACGTCTTGTGATTTTCGGGTGTGGGGTCTAGTAAACACAGGGGATCGAAGATCTACAGGTGTCAGTAGTTGAGAGGCTGCTGCAGTTTGGTCATGACTGTGCTAACATTTGTCGTGACTTTGCTTTCTCTGCTCCAGGACTAAGGGGCTTTTGGAGAGATCTTCTGACTCCTTGATGCGGCCGTCGGATCCAGGGATGCGGCTTAGTGGTTGAGTTTTGGGTTGGATACTGCCCCCACTCAGTAACAGTTGAGTAAAACTCATAATATGGATATATAAGGCCCTTAATAGTAGCCCTGTTTTTGACTGTGACTGTATGGTGGCAGCACCCCAAGTTTTAGGGGTTTGCGGGTTTTGGTTTTGGGTTCCAACGCTCAAACGAAACCCCTCCGCTTCTGGTCCCTCGGGAAGCTAAACCCCTTGGGTGCCGGAGGAAAAAGCTTCCCCCAAACATTTCAGCGACCTAACGGCCGAAAACCAGAACCCCCGAGACCGAAACCGTGTAGAACCCTAAAGGAACCCTAAAAGGAACCTCTAAAGGGAACCCTTCAAGGAGCCCTTAACAAGACATCACCCTAAACCCTAAACCCTTCAAGGAGCCCTTAACAAGCTACCCTTTTAGGCTACCGCCGAAAGCCTCCGTGGAGCAGGGAAGATTGGCCCGCCCTGCTTTCCAGCCTGGAAAGGGGCCCTGAGGGTTGTTATATGGGTTTAGGGTTTAGGGGTTATATCTTTCAAAGTTGTGCTTGCTCTCCCTTGATCTGCCCGGCTGAACATAGGGCAAGGTTCCCGGACTCAAGGGTTTAAGGATGCCTCTGCATTGCCGAAAAAGTTTAGGGTTGAGGGTCTACGGCTCCATATCTGCAAGGTGCTGTACGGGTATGGGTACTATAGGGTTCCATCAAGTGATACAGACTATAACTACAGAAAATACAACACGTGGATTGGGTTCTGTAACAGAAGAGCCTTCATCATCTCAATAAGGTTTAGAGGTATATTGTGGTATCACTATATGGGGACGTTGGCGGAAGTACGATCACTAGGCTTCCGACCTCGTTTACTAGGGATTGGGCATTGGAAGCTTGGAGGCCTTGAGGGCATGAGGACTACGGAAACACTGTTTCAAGCTATAACTTGAATCGGTCCATATGGTATAGACTTTAGGCCTTAAAGTATGTATTCTCTATAACAGGCACTTCAAGGAACAAAATAGATACTAGATGGGTACATGGACTCTCTATGACGAAAGGCCTGTGGGGTGTCAGGGTGTTGTACTGGGCGCTTGGGGCTCGGATCGAGGTCTCGTGTCTCAGAGTGGCTTTCAGGATTGCGGATAGATAGATAGATAGATAGATAGATATATATATATATATGTATATATATATATACATATATATATATATATCTATATCTATCTATATATATATATATCTATATCTATATATATATATATCTATATATATATACATGCATATATATCCTCATGGTCTGCAATAGTGGGTGTTTGGGCTATAACAGACAGCAGGGTGTTGAGCGCTTCTCACGGGGCTCTTTGAGTCTGCATTGAATTGAAGGCCTTGGGATGCTGAAACTTCCCTTTAAAGGGCTCCATGCCAGGGTTTAGGGTCTAGGGTTTAGGGGTTTAGGGGTTTAGGGGTTTAGGGGTTAGGGTTTAGGGGTTTAGGGTTTAGGGTTTAGGGTTTAGGGTTTAGGGTTTCAACCCTCAACCTGCTTGAACACAAACCTTAAGCGCCCGACCTTAAGCCCAGAACATAACACCTCTAAGCCGCTAAAACGTCCCTGAGCCTCAAGCCCCAAGCCCTCAAATCCTAGACCCCGAAACCCCGAAGTCCGAAACCCCTCAACCATCTTAAACCCTAAACCTTCACCTGTAGCACCGGCCTTTGAGAATGCCCAGGCGAACTTCCAGCTCCAGCTCCATACCGGCCTCTGCAGTAAACCCTAAAACCCTAAAGCCTAAGCCGGTTTACGGTTTGGGGGTTTAGGGGTTTAGGGTTTAGGTCACCAAGCCCCTAAAGCCTCAATGGGAGGGTCTTTTCACATCATGAGGTGGGGATTCGACGGCCAGTCAAAGCAGTCTGCACTCTTACTGGCGATCCCGAACAATGTTACAATCACCCTGAGGATCCCGAGTTTGTTGCTCGCGCCAAGATCGCAAAAACATGTGTATATGTGTGCGTGTGTGTGTATACACACACACATATATATATAAATATGTACATATGTGTGTATGTATGTGTATATATATATATATGTATATACGAATATATGCACCAGAACTTATGCATTGTGCTTTGCATGCATGCATGCATGCATGCATGCATGCATGCATGCATGCATGCATGCATGCACTGCACGTGTGTATTTGTATATATGGGGCGTGCAACCATCTATTCATTGAGCCACTCAGTCTTTCATTCATTCACGAATGCATTCATTGGTTCATTCATTCATGTGTCCGTTTGTTTTGCTGTACAAGTTTATTCGACCTGTCCATAACCTATGCCCTATGAGCTACGGCCAGGATAACTAACACAATCCAAAGAACATCTATGAGAAGCACCGTACGGACACAATCTGATGCCTGAAGCACACTTCATAAGTACCACAACTCGCAGACTGAAGACATTTTGCAATCTGTTGCTCGTACCATCATCGCTGTCTGCTAGGTTACTGTTGATGGTATAAATCCTGCATGACCCATAATAAGGAATATACCATGGTTCCCATAGTTTAGGGTCCTTCAGGAAGTGCAGGATTTATATCATCAGCAGTATCTCTACTACAGATAGCTGTCTGTCAGTCTTGTCTGTAGTAACCCCCAACCCTAAAACCTTACCTCTACCCCTTCAGATGGATTTAAACGCGGCCAGGTGGCATTCATCAGCGGAGCATTGGCCTTCGCGTCGCAGGCTCCAGTAGTTACAAAGTTGACAGGAATCGGACTAGTGTTTAGCAGTTTAGGGTGTGGGGTTCAGGGGCCATAGCTCCTGGCTCCTGCGCCCTACCCATAGGCTCCATGGTAGTCCTTTCTTGTGGTTCATATTTAGGATCCTACAAGGTAACCCCAAAAGGAACTACTTTGGAGCCTATGGGTATACTCTAAACCCTAACCCTAAACACCGTAAACACCCGACACCCTAAACCCCAAACCCTAAATTCCTAGGGTCCTAAACCCTAAACCCTCTAGAGCTCCTGGCTCCCAAGCTTGAAACTCAGATCCCTGGACCCTGAAGCCTGAAACCCCCGAAAGCCCGCAACGCAAGGCCTTCTACGTTTTACACGGTTTCTGTTTTGCTTTAGGATGTAGGAAGGTTGGTTGAATGGTGGCACGGCTCTGTAAGCCTGCAAAATTCCAAAAAACGCAAAGCCAAAATCACCAAAAGCCCTAAAGCCACAGCCCTCCCCCTCCGCCCCCTTAAACCCCAGACCTGAACCTCAAACCCTAAACCCAAACACCCAAACCATACGCCCCTTATACCGAAAACACTGGAGCCTAAACCCTCAACCCAAACCCCTAAACCCAAACCCCAACACGGCCCGCCAGCCGCCTCCAGGATTTGCCCCAGCTGCCACACCACCGGGTCGACAAGATGTGGCTTCCTCGTGCAGGGCGCTAAACCCTAAGTCCCCCCTGATCTGTCCCTAAACCCTAAACCCTAAAACCCTAAACCCTAAACCCTTAAACCCTAAACCCTAAAACCTAAACCTAGGCCGTAAACCCTTAACCCTGATTTCTCAACCCATCGACTCCTAAACCCTGGATCCGAGAACCCTGAACCCTAACCCGCAAGCCCTACACCCTAGACCCGCTGTAGCACTGTTTGAGGGTTTAGGCTTCAGGGTTTGGGGTTTTAGGGCTTTGGGTTTAGGGTTTTAGGGTCTTAGGGCTCGGGGTTTAGGTTTTGGGGTTCAGGTTTTAGGCTTTAGGGTTTAGGGGAGTGATAAACCCTAAACCCCAAACCCTGAACTTTCAACCCGATGCCTTAAAATCCAGTTGAATTCCAAACCCTAAACCCTACATGGTTGAGGCTTTCGGCCCCAAAATTCAAAAGTAGCCGTTGATAGGTTTTGGACCATTGTTTTACCTTCCTTTGGGCGTTTAAGTAAACCCTAAACCCTTTACCCTAAAAGCCCTAAACCCAAAACCCTAAAACCTGAACCCTAAGCCCTAAACCCTAAACCCTAAAACCTATACCCTAAACCCTAAACCCTAAGCCCTAAACCTTAAACCCTATAATTACCCATCGAGCTGCTCGTCGGTAATCGTTGTGGGCCCCACTTCCAGAAGTGCTGGCATGGCTCCGAGAATCCTTGTACTTTGTGTTAAGACCTTTGTTGGTGGGTTTTTAGGGTTTAGGACCCTTTTTGGGGTTTCGGGTTTAATATTCGGACCCTTTTTGGGGGGTTTAGGGTTCAGGACCCTCTTTGGGGTTTCGGGTTTAGGGGTGAGGATCCTCTTCAGGGCTTAGGGTCTTAAGATGATTTTGCGATTTAAGGCTTCGCGCGTCTTGTCCAGACACTGCCCGTAGCAGTTGATCCTTCTGCGCTTCTTGGTTCAGGGTTCACTTTTGAGGTTAGGGTTTTAGGCTGTGCAAGAGGCAAGCACAATTCCTCCAAGGCTTTCTAAGGGTTCAATCAATGCTTAGGTCTGGGGACTTCGAGTTTCGAGGCTTTGGGTTCGAGATTTAGAAGTTTAAGATAGCTCAGGATTTAGAAATTGCGATGGTTCAGGGTTTAGAAGTTGGACATCGGTCGGGGTTTCGGAGTTTAAGCGAGTTCAGGGTTTAGAGATTGAAGATAGTTCGGTTGCAGATAGGTTTGGGTTTAGGGCTTAAGTGCTCAGGGCTTACGGTCTGGAAGGCCAAGCTAGGGGTGTATAAACAGGTTTCGCAGTCCCCTGCTTCGGCTTGAGGCGGTGCAAGCATCCGCATAATTGAGCACGCTTACAAGAAGTTGAAAGAACAAGCAGTGTAGGGCTTGAGGTGTCGGGGCATTGCTACGACGAATTCCCTAAACCTAAACCCCTAAACCCAAACCCTAAACCTTGTCGCCATTTTCACTTAGGGCTTGGGGAAATCCAACATGCGGCCCTCATGCCCCGACCAGACCCTTAAACTCCTAAACCCGAAACAGCCGCAAAATCAGCTAAACCCCATTCCTAAACCCGAAACAGCCACAAAATCACCTAAATCCTGGTGCCTCAACTCAAGGCAGTTCTAGTACCCTAAACCATTATGATGTTCCTCACTTCATCTCCAACGTTAACACTTCTTGTGGGGCCCGGGCCCCTGGGAAGGGAATCCTACACTCTAACAGCCCGACACCTGCACTTCTCAGCATGGACCAACTTTAGATTAGCATTGTTTTGTGTATTTATGGGTGTCTGTGTCTGTGAATGTGTGTGCACATATGTATGTGGTGATAAATCCATCTCACATATGTAAATGCAGACATGAACCCTGTGTTACTGATCTGCTCGCGTTTGCGATACGACCCATGCAAAGTACACGCGTGCAGGTGTACATCTGGCACTCTCTCGCTCTCTCTCTCTCGCTCTCTCTCTTTCTCTCTCTGTCACTTTCTCTCTCTCTCTCTCTCTCTTTCTTTTTTTTTCCTCTCTCTCTCTCTCTCTTCCTCCTTTCTGTCTCTCTCTGCCTCTCTCTCTCTCTCTCTCTCCCTCTCTCTCTCGCTCTCTTGTTTGCTTGCTTGCAGCTCTCTCGCGCTCTCTCGCTCTCTGTCTGTCTCTCTCTGTCTCTCTCTCTCTCTCTCTCTCTCTCTCTCGCTCTCTATTTTTCAATAGATAAATAAATGTGTGTGTGTGTATATTATATATATATATATGGCAACGAGAGCTTTCACCGATTCTGCATAAATCCCTGCTATGCGCTACTTTATTTATCCAACTGCTTTCTCTTCGGTGGCGTGTTCTGCGATTTTGACCGTCTTCGGAGTCTAATCGTGGTCATCGAAAGTTTCAATCGCATGTCAGACAGACATGCTCTTTCGATGCTGGGAGGACCGACCGTTTCCCGGTCGGATCTCGCAAAAGCCTACACGAGGGTAAGGGAGGGTGGGAGAAGAAAATTTAAATTCGAAGCTTATACCAAAATAGCAACGGAATGCATCAAGTTCGAAGTGACCGATTCATGTACATGCATGGAGTCGGTCGGTGATTGATGAAAGCAGCGAGATGTCACTTTGCACACAAGTGTGCTTCACGTACACACACACACACATGCGCGCGCGCACACGCACGCGCACACACACACACACACCCACACACCCACACACACACACACGCGGATATCTGTTTGGATATGCGTTGATCTGTCCTTCTGTGTGCATATGCGCGTCTATGTATGCATGGATGTACGGGTCTTGTGTGTATGTACATATGCATGCAGTGTGAATTCTATTTGGAACACAGCACAGGGGCGACCGTGGACATGGACCCTGGAAGCCTGTTGAAAGCCATGTAAGACAAACCACGTGCATGATTCGAAATCCTACACCGTATTACCTAAACTAATTAAACCCGCAGCCGTAAGCCAGAGAACTATTATCTACACCCTAAACCGTAATGCAAAAACCCTAAGTCCCCCAAGAAACAAGCTCAGAAACCCAAACCTCAAAAGCGCAAACCCCTATCCCTGGATCCCAGGCCCCAAGCTGCACTTCTTAGTCCGCACGGCGATAGCTTCACAGCGCGTCGCGGTTGTTTGCGAATTAAGCGTGCGACGTGCCGACAGGGCGAGACGGCTGAGAAGATAAGATTATTGTGTTTACGGTTTATGCTAGGCAGACTCCAGACAACCCGAACCAATCCTCGAAGCCATACACCGTACTCTCGAAACCTTAACCTCTGAAGCCCTAAACTCTAAACCCAAAAACCCCCATAAACCCATAAACCCCTAAACTTATATGATTCAAGCTCCAGGGCTTTCGAACAGAAAGTCTGGGGGACTCTACGGATTTCAGCCTTACCTATACTAGGTTGTTTAGCCCTAAAACTTTGAACCCTAAAGCGGGGGCAAAGTAGCGAGAAGTGACAACCCTGAGTCTCTGAGTCATCAGGCTGCCATCATGCGCCTGATCCCCTAAACCTTAAACCCCAAACCCTACCCATAGGCTCCTAAGTAGTTCCTTTTTGTGGTTTATATTTAGAACCCTGTAAGGTCATCCCCAAAAGGAACTACTAAGGAGCCTATGGGTAAACCCTAAGCTGTTATCACTACTGGTTTCCCCTAGGGCCTTCGTTGCCATGCGCAAGTACCCACAGTCTTAGCACGATTGATCTGGTTTTGGGGGCTTGGGAGTTTTGGGGTTTGAGGCTTACTATAGGGGATCTAATACTTGGAATAGGGCTTTGGGGTACATTATCATGTTATGTTTGAAGATCAAGCCAAAATGGTACTGGTAATTATTTAGGCCCCTGTACCAGTCGGTCAGTCGTATGACTGCGGCGCCCTAAACCCTGAACTCTAAGTCGGTAAAACCGTCGGCGTCTGGTATGGCTGAAAGCCAGCAGTGTCTTTAATGACCAAAATCCCGAAGCACAAAGACCCTCCCACAGCTAAACTCCAACAGGCTTGATGGTAGAGTCTCGGGTGAGGGTACTTTTAGCTTCTGTGGCATTTCAAAACCGAAACCACAACATTGTTCAAGCCCTACGTCGAGAGGCCCCACGTCGAGAGGCTGTCGGCAACCTCCGAAGTCCAAGGCAAAGCTGGGCCAGGAGTCTTTACAGATGCGCGGGACACATCGGCACAACACCCACAGCGGCCATAGACTAGACTCTTCGGCGCTCAGGGTCTAGGATGTTTGGACTTATATTGGGACTAGAAGGGTCTGCATTTCGGGTTTCGGTGTCGGGAGTTAGGATCTAAGGCTTGAGGGTTTAGAGCGCTGTTGGCTGTTTGGGTTTTTGGGGCATTGGGGTTTAGGGGTTCAGGGTTTATGGTCTGGGGTTTAGGGTTTGGGGCTTGGGGTTTGGGGTTTAAGGTTTGGGGTTTAGGGTTTGGGCTTTAGGGGGTTCAGGGGTTCAAGGGTTCAAGTGTCTGAGGTTCTAGCGTGTGCGGTCCAGGGGTTTATGGGTTCGGGGTTGAAGGGTTTTGCCCTTGGAGGTCTGAGGTTTACGGGGAAGAAGCAGCAAGAGGGTTTAGGGCTCAGGGTCCAGGAGTTTGGGAATTAGGGTTCGGGGTTTAGGGTTTGGGTTTGCGGTTTAGGGTTTAGGGTGTTATGTCAACACTTCCCCACAAGTCGAAGGACAGCGATGTTCACTATAAGCTAGCACCGTCTGTTTCTACAGCAACCACAAGCATGCTCCGCATCATGGGCAAACTCACAGGCATAAGAGAAACCAGCAACTCAGCACACTAAGCATAACATCGAGCACCTTCCAGCACCCTAAGTAAACCGTAAACCTGAACCCTAAACCACCTTAAATTCAAGAGCTGCTATAAGCAATCTCAGTTTACGGCTTTGGGGAGTCGACTCTAAGAATGGATTCCCACACAGGCTCCAGATATGATTCTTCCTCTGCAACGCCCTCAGCGCTTCGGGCTTAATTAGGGTTTAGGGTGTAGGGGTCTAGGGTTTAGGGAT